>OMKY01228494.1:0-12013 GCA_900302395.1 Bregmaceros cantori | reverse complement strand
GGGTTAGGTACGGTACCTTCTGCTGCTCCAGTTGGGTGATGGTTGTCTGGGTTAGGGTTAGGGTTAGGTACGGTACCTTCTGCTGCTCCAGTTGGGTGATGGTTGTCTGGGTTAGGGTTAGGTACGGTACCTTCTGCTGCTCCAGTTGGGTGATGGTTGTCTGGGTTAGGGTTAGGGTTAGGTACGGTACCTTCTGCTGCTCCAGTTGGGTGATGGTTGTCTGGGTTAGGGTTAGGGTTAGGTACGGTACCTTCTGCTGCTCCAGTTGGGTGATGGTTGTCTGGGTTAGGGTTAGGTACGGTACCTTCTGCTGCTCCAGTTGGGTGATGGTTGTCTGGGTTAGGGTTAGGGTTAGGGTTAGGTACGGTACCTTCTGCTGCTCCAGTTGGGTGATGGTTGTCTGGGTTAGGGTTAGGGTTAGGGTTAGGTACGGTACCTTCTGCTGCTCCAGTTGGGTGATGGTTGTCTGGGTTAGGGTTAGGTACGGTACCTTCTGCTGCTCCAGTTGGGTGATGGTTGTCTGGGTTAGGGTTAGGTACGGTACCTTCTGCTGCTCCAGTTGGGTGATGGTTGTCTGGGTTAGGGTTAGGTACGGTACCTTCTGCTGCTCCAGTTGGGTGATGGTTGTCTGGGTTAGGGTTAGGTACGGTACCTTCTGCTGCTCCAGTTGGGTGATGGTTGTCTGGGCCTTCTCCAGCCCGAGCGTGGCCGTGTTGTACTGCTGCCTCAGCACCGCCAGCTCTCTCCGCATCACGTAGTTCTCCTCCGCTTCCTGCGCCCGCGTCACCTGACCCTGGGGTGAGCAGGACGCCAGAGACCGCAACTAACCATTATTATGATAATTGATTAATCGACGCACCGTCACTTGCAATTAAATCGATTAATCTTTTATTTTTCTCCTGTCAAAATCGGAGCGGTTATAGACGGGTTTAACCCCGGTATGTGGAGATATAGACAAGAAGGTGAGAAATGTCAAAAACAACGTTAAGAAGGTAATAGTTTAGTATGTTGGTTGATGTACATGTACATTTTAAAGTGCAGTTAGATTTATACTTTTAACTGTAGCCCTAGCTAGAATCGAGTTGTTAACTTGTTTTAACTAGTTCAACTTGTTTTAACTTGTCTTGAGTTTGCAAACTCCACTCACGGACATCCGGGTGAAATATAGCAACTCTGCTAAGCCCGTTTTGTACAACCATCTTCTCATGTTGCATATCCTATGCTGAAATGTTAAATGGCTCTGTACTGTCTGTCCTAAAATAAAAATCCATTCATTCATTCAATGTACATGGAGGTGTTGGCTAAACCCGAACGCCAAATATGCAGCCTGCAGCTAAACACGAGTTCACGCGGCCAAAACAGTCGCTGGCCTGTGTAAAGTCATCGTAGTAGACCGAAGTGGCTGAATTTGTCACACCATAACGCACACCGGTTCACCACTTCGCTCACTGCCTTGCATAAATATCGATGAAACCCAGTCATAATCCGACGTGAGGTTACTCAGCGATGTAGTCACATGTTCTCGGGGACCAATAGGATGGCTGCTTCTGCTAGTAATCCCATCAGTAAATGGAAGGGGGTTGGGGAGATTATTGAGTTACTTTTCAAGCGCTATTATTGTGTTTGTGGGACATAGACCCGAAATAAAACGTTTGGGTGTGGAATAGCACGGCACAAGTTTACCACCATCCTTTTTAAAATAATGTGGTAGACATGTTGAAGAATAGTTGAATGGCACCGGAAGTGATGTTCAGCCAGGGCTCCGAACCGGTTCAAGGAACGAAAACGAAAACCGGAAATGAACAGAATTTTACAGAATTTTACGAGGAGCGGAAACGGAAACGAAAAAAGATTTCTTCAACTGTTCCGGAACAGAAACCGAACATTATGAAATCCACAAAACCGGTTAAAAACGTTTTTTTCTGTTCTCTATATATTTTAACATATCCTATGTCTGGGAGACTATTCCCGTCCACTTTTACTGTCAGTCATCAAGCCCCATGTATCTGGGGCTCCATCTTGTGGACAAACGAGGAAGCGGATGTAACGGTGTTTTAAACACGGTTTCACGTTAATACAGTTACACTGAAGTCCACCAAATATATTCTGTATAAACTATATCAAAATTTAACATTGCACAATATAAGGAACATTAAGAACGAACAGAATTCTTGCGTTCCGAACCAGTTCAGGACCGATATTTTGGTGGCGGAACAGTTCCGAGAACGGAAACGTCAAACATAGGCCTGCCTGAACCGCTTGGAATTGAACGTTTTAAAAATAATTTCGTTTTCAAGCCCTGGTCTTAGTGAACGAATGAGTGGCGAACCGTATCCAAATGAACACGAACGGGGACGTTGAGCTCGCACATAGCTAGCTAGTGCGGCCACTCCCGTGATGCACACGTGTAGAGCGAGTGAGCGAAGCGGGTTTATTTGATTCCCTTCCTCCAAACTCATTTTGACAACAGCGTTTTTAAATGCTGTCGTATTTGCTAGCTCTATAATGATACATATTTCACCCAAGCTGACTCCTTGCTCAGTCAAAATTGCTTTAAATATGGCCTTGCGTAAATGTAGCCACCACCACAGGCAAGCCTGTCCAAACAAGTGTTTGCGCAGCGCAGAGTATTATGCGCGGCTGTGATGGCACAGCTGGTGCTTGGAAATGCTTAAAAGATGCGCAATTGCCTGCACTTAATGCACATTCTACTTTTAGCCTGTTGGTTTCATAGTAGCGGGGTAGCATGGCTGCTACTCCGCTATATGAATAAAAGCGAAAGTAGTAGACTGCAATATACGTAACCCGATGAGCGGTGAGCTCTTGGAATGCAATTATAGTTGCAATGTATACTTTACTATGCTCCTGCTTGATTATTAACATAACACCATGCATTGCACTGCAACACTGCATGCGAACTGGCGCTCATCGTCCCGCATTGTGCCGGCGACTTCATGAAACGTCAACGACCCCGACGCAAATTGTTGTCGTGACCAAAACTTTAAACATGTCAAAATTGGCACGCAGCCACGAGGGGCTGACGGACTCCTCCCGCCGGCTTACGTGTAGTTTGTGCATTGGCACGAGCCGAGTCGTGGCATTGCGTGCCACAAAATCGTGCAAGTGTCAAGGCCCCCTTAAGTAACCACTGAAGGCAGGAATTCTGTTGGGTCTAATCTGGGAGCACCTGATCTGACTGTAGCGTTTTAGAGTTCTTGCATGTAATTATTAGTTTGAGCCAAGTTAGCTATTTCATTTATTTCTCTGGTGTCATCCCCGAGGAACAGAAGAAGAAGACTCCGTGCGTACATTCATCATACAGTACATTGAACTTTAATGAGCGCTCCATACGCTCCCCAGCGCTTCAGTTTTTTGGCTTCCGTCTGAAGAGTACGATTCCTGTTAGTGCAACATATTCACACAAACATCTGAACCGACAACTTTTGCAATATTTATACGCCGCTCAGGGGAAATACATAGTTTGCCACATACGTTTTCAGAAAGCGTTGTGATCTGTTATCCATAATGTTTACTAACAAGATACATACGCATCTGATCATGTTTCCTATCAAAACACATGTCAAAGGCTCTTATCTTGGTTTTGCCTCAGAAACTTTTGCTAGGATTTGTCAGTTGTACTCTGCAGTAGCTCAGTGTGTAAAGCTGAGCACATTTTGATTATTCGGCTGTTTCTTTACTGACGACTAACATCCTAACATTGTTTGTTATTTACCTTTTTTACACATATTGTTTGTGTTGCTGGCCATGATGCTGGGAATGGAGACTGGCACTGGGAACAAGATATATTCCACACATTTGAGCGGAGTAGGGATCAAACAAGGAAACGATTAATCACTGCAGATTAATCGATGATCAAACTAGAGGTATGCAGTCAGTGTCGACTACTCCCCGAAACATGATAGAAGCATCATTTACCCCCACATTTATTCTTGATCCATGCTAGAAGTGGCATTTCTGTCGTCACAGTCTGTCCGTGCACATACTGTTCTTGTACTCGAACCTCAGTTACTGACAATGATGTCATGAAGGATCTGTCGAGATGCACAAGGCCGCGGTGTGTGGTAGTGACCCAGCGCAATCACCATTACATCCCCTACGCTCTGCGTTTCAGGGATATAATTAGTTGGCGATGAATTCAAGAGTCAAGAATCATCGATGAACCTGTTGCAGCTCTGATGGTGATGAGTTGACAACGGTAGAATGCAGACATCGCTATGCTGTTTACCTCAAAGCATAGCGCTCTGGCGACGGTGACTTTATAGCAGAACGTCCACTGGCGCTTTTCTTCATGTCCACAGAGAAAACATTGCATGCATGGTCCCTGACACACACAATGTGCAGATAATTAGTTTGACACAAGAACAAAGATATGGCAACATGAAAGACCTTTATTAATCACTGGAACCCACACGGAGGACACACAGCTATAGTGTAGATGTAACATTTGGAGACTCGACATCTTCCTTGGAAAATCATATTCATGGTGTGTTTCCATCACATTGGGGGACCTTCGATCGCTCAGGTGGTGACTCTAGTCGAATACGGCGTGGGCATGGTGACGTCACTGGCAGCCTACTCCCATGGACATATCATGGTAGATTATAACTTTTATAATGCCAATGTCATGCATACCTGTATCTCATTTTCTGCCATTCATCTGTAGTATGTCTGGCAGAGATGTGACCAAGTCCCTCTGTCAAGTCTCAAGTCCTTCTTGGGCAAGTCAAGTCCCAAGTCAACTCCAAGTCAAGTCATCATTAACATGCTGTCATTTTAGCTCCAGAAACTGATTTTAATAAAGTAGCAAAAAAATCGAACGATGCTATTATGAAAAGCCAAACTATTGCTAGCTATTGACTTTATTAAAATCAGATTCTGGGGCTAAAATTACAGCATGTTAATGATGACTTGACTTGGAGTTGACTTGGGACTTGACTTGCCCAAGAAGGACTTGAGACTTGAACGAGGGACTTGGTCACATCTCTGATGTCTGGGTATAACCCACATCTTTTTTTTAGGTTCTAACATTGTTTGTTACAATTTTAACATTTTAACAAGTCACTCTCTGTCAAACTGCACCTCTGTACACTCCGGGCGCACAAGTGGAAGTGTAAATAAACCGCGGTGTGGCTGTCGAAATGGCTGCCGTGCCATCACATGCCGCCTATTGATGCGATGCATTCGGTGTTTGCTTCCCGTTTGATTCTGCGAATAAGAGTGAAGCCCAGACATTACGAGGTGAGAGAACCTTCTAGAAACATTTCAAGCTGTATGCCCAAATGTATTGTAGATGGGGAAACTGGTGGGTTATTGGTCTCTACATGAACAAACCTATGGAGTGGGGGTCCCATAATATAGGATAAGTAGGCTTGGGAAATATGACAATGACATCAAATATCAATGTATCTAAAAATATAATTAATAGTGCTTACAATATGGGAATGATTGGCTGTAGAAACATCATTTTAAATGTTTCATACTGAGGAGGCCTTTGACATTATGGAGGACTTGTTCAATTCACTAGTCCACCAATACGTTATGGTTTTAAACATTTTGTACCAAATTGTATATAAAACAGAACAAGTGTATGCTGTTTCACCTTCACTGTCACCTATGTTGTAGTCTGTCTGCCAACCAGCTCTCTCCATCTCCCTCTGTCCTCTTAGTCTGTCTGGCCGTTGGGGCACCACTTCACAACCAGCTCTCTCCATCTCTCACTGTCCTCTTAGTCTGTTTTGAACGTTGGGGTGCCACTGAAACTTCATAACCAGCTCTCTCCATCTCTCACTGTCCTCTTAGTCTGTTTTGAACGTTGGGCCGCCACTGAAGACTTCACAACCAGCTCTCTCCATCTCTCTCTGTCCTCGCAGTCATTATGGCGCCACTGAAGACTTCACAACCAGCTTTCTCCATCTCTCTCTAGCATAGTGTCACTCAGCCTACAACTTGTCCACTCTGGGATGTTATCCTCCCATTGCTTTCTCTGTCTTCCTCCCTTCCTGGCACTCTGGCCGTCTTCAAAACACATTGAAAGACGTTTCATAGCAGCGAATTTCCTCCTCAGTTGACCCTCAAACCACCTGTACCCAGTACTTTTTGTGCATGTGTGAGACAATCAGATATCTTGCTATTTTCAAATAATATCGTGAAAATGTGGAAATCGCCCAACCCTATGGAGGAGTTCCAGTGAGTATGGTCCTTCATCACGTGCGCTATATACAAGGGTCAAACATTAGAGGAAAAAAATGAAACAACAAGAACATAAAATATCGAGAACATAAAATACCATTTACATGTGAGCGAGAACCAGCTTACAATACAAGTATACCGTACAGGCTACAAATATACAAATATAGAACTATATTCCTGGGTTATAGCAAACCCTTTGACACATCAATGTCATTTCTTGTCAAAAAACATACATTAAGTATAAAAAATATAGACAATGCTTTGTACAAAATTAATGACATCGTATGACCGGCCCCTCCCACACGCCACTGTAACCGCCCACTTTCACTTTTCATGTGCAAATGAACAGCGATCAGTCTGAGGATTCCAAAATTAAGGCGTTTTTTTCTTTGCTTTCTTTGCCAAGTCTTTTTTTTTTCACATGGTTCTTTTATTCATGGCCACCAGCTATTAGCCCGCATGTCCTTCCAAAGTCAGAGGGGCTTAAGTTGTCTTCCAGTGTCCGTGGGACGGCCGCAGACTGCTCTGCAGTCCTGCCGGCAGAGAGTCATGTGGCCACGAGAATATTAAGTTCATGTCCATAATGCGTTTATGAAACATACTCAGCCTGGTGACCCTCGGTGCTATGAAATACAACTTCATAGTCTAAGCTCAAGCTAAACCTGACCACATTAATAACTTAGAACTCAAGCCAGTCTTGAATGACCATCCTTTAAACCTGATGGTCTGTAGCTTGAGCGATTCCTTCTAAAGATGGGATTTGAGTCAGGTCCAAGTTATCAGCCTACGCAGGACTTGTAAACGGGTCAGTCAGATCCTTATCTCTGACTCCTCGCTATGCTCCAGGTGGTGCTCAGTGGCGCTGATGATCGAAGCCGAGGGTCCTTGCGAAACGCTGAAGGGCGTGACTGCCGGCGAACGTGCGGCCAGAGGTGATAGCGACGGAGAGAAGCTGGGCGACATGGCGGCGGATGAAACGGAGCTGTCGCTGCTCAGCGGGGACCTCCGTAAAGTCGCCAGGTGGGGGAAGGACCTGCCCGCCGCCGGCTTAGGGAAAACAGTCTTGGCACCCGGGTGTGCTACAGAGGTGATGAGAGGCGGCGGATCGATTCTAGGTTCCGCCTTCAGCTTGCGGTGGAAGGACTGCCGGTGTCCGGCTGGGGCCGTCTCGTCCTTGAGCCGAGCGATCTCAGTGAAGACGCTGGCCAGAGGCTGGAACTGGGGACACCAGTTCAACAGGTAGTCCCAGTTGTAGCTTCCCCGGAGCTCCTCGTCGCTAGCTACAATGGCCGTCAGTGAGCCGTCCACCATGGGTTTACCGTCCTCGGGAAAAGCATAGTCTTTGAGGTGGGTGATATTGAGTCCCCGGCCAACGCCCAGATATCCACCACCCTCGTCTCTGTAAACCGGCATGGTCAGGGTCGCGTTCAGGCTGCCTGACTTCTTGGCTTTGAACCAGTGGTTAGAATCGAGCGAAGGCTCTCCCGATACGTCTGAAAGCTGATCGGCATCCTGCTGAATCCCCGAGTCAGGACCTCGGGCAGAGATGCGTTCCTGCATGGATGAAGAGATGCTGGAAACTCGAGGGTACTCGTTGATCATGCGAATCTCATCGTCCTCGGCGGCCTCTGCCTCAGCTGAGCCACGTCCGCTGGAGTGGGAGGGATCCAGGGATCCGCCGCGGGTGAATGGACCCCCGACGTTGCCCCCCTGATCAGGTGCATAGCCCGGCAGGGTCTGGTGGTAGATCATCTCACTCCCAGCCAGCTTGCTCTCCACCTCCAGGTTGTGCAGGGCGGACGCGGAGGGCGGCCGCCGGCAGTAGGGGTGATTTCGACGCTCCTTCTTGTGCTGTCTCAGCCGAATGAAGAACAAGGCCACGGCAACAACGACAAGGATCACAATGGTGCCCAGAGCGACTGCCACGATGCTGACGAGCATCATGCTCCCGTTAAATGGCAGACCGAAGGCGGTGTGGGTCACGTCGACCGTGACCTGGGCAGTGGCCACGCGGGACGCTTGCAGTGGGCTGTGAGCAATCACGTCGAGGGTCAGTGTCCGTATCTCTCGTTTGGAGCGCCCTGTGTGCTGCCCGTAGCTGTCCATCTTCAGGGAAATCACTCCTGTTGTTCTGTTGACCTCGAAATATGGCTGAGAAATGTCAGACAGAGAGTAGACAACAATACCATCGACCCCTTCGTCTTCGTCTCTGGCCTGCACTTGGCCGATGCTTTGGCCCTTCCTTGCACCCTCAGGGACTTGGAAAGAATATTCTGAGGCCGTGAAGGTTGGGTCATACTCATCCTCTCCGGTTACGTACACCTTGACGGTGACCGTGGCTGAATAATTCCCAGCATCGACGGCTGCTGCGACAAACTGAAAGGAGTTTACTTTTTCGTAGTCGAATGTGGCACGGGTTCGAACTTCGCCAGAGGTCTGGTTGATGAGGAAGCCCTCTTCTGTGGAGTCGTCCAACATGTAATATTTCAGATGGCCAAAGACACCTCGGTCTTGGTCGATGGCGTGCAGTGTGGTGATTGTGACATCCAGGGGCCGGTTCTCTCGAACGCTTGCAGTCAAGAATTCTAAGGGGAAGTAGGGCTTGTTGTTATTGACTTCTTTCACCTCCACCGTTACAGGGGCCAGAGCGTAATGACCGTGGCCGTCACTGGCCTGTACCACCACTGTATGGACCGAACGCCTCTCTCGGTCCAGAGTTCTGTCCAGCCTCATGGCGCCAGTCCAGCGATCCACCTGGAATAAGCTTGTCTCATCCCCGGAACTGATGGAGTATTCCACCTCTCCGTTGGGAGCAGAGTCTGGGTCGGTAGCAGACAGGTGCAGGATCTCCGTGCCAGCCACGGTCTGCTCGCTCAGAACCACTCTGTACTCGGTGCGGCTGAGCGTAGGCGGATTATCGTTGGCATCTCTGACACCGATGAGGACCGGCACGGTGGAGCTACGTTGCGGCACGCCGCGGTCGGTCACCACCACACTCAGGTTATAGCTCGACACCGACTCAAAGTCCAGCCCCTCCGCCAGGATCAGGTTGCCGACCGTTTGGAAACCCTTCCCCTCTAGAAAGCGAACGGTGCTCTCGATCTGAAAGGCGTTGCCGATGTTCCCACTTGCAATAGCAAAGTCAAAACCGCGGTTATCCCGCGAGAGGTCGGCATCGACGGCCTCCAACGTCAGGATGGTGGATCCAGGGACACCGTCCTCCGAGACGCTGGCTCGGTACTCCGACTGATGGAACACGGGTGCGTAGTTGTTGGCGTCCGACACCTGCACCTGGACGGTGGTGAAGGAGGAGAGTGCCGGCGTTCCTCCGTCCGTAGCTTGAACCACAACCAGGATTGAAGGGTTCTCCACATCAAATTCTGCTTTCTGGTTGATGAAGAGTGTGCCTGGACAGAAACAGGACAGACCTTATTCAATCTCTTTTCCTCAATAATCACACAGGCTATTCAGTATTCAGAACTAATAACATTTGGTAATGTAGCCTAATGTAAACACACCAGCATACATGCTACATTTTGTACAGATTTACATTAATATGAAGCAAAAAAATATACATTTTTTTGTAGTTTTTTAGTTTTAGAAAATACTTTTCAGTACATTCAGAGCCTGTATTTGCAACGTTAGAGCATGTACATTTTAAGTAATTTACTTAAGTAGATATTTGGATCAGTACTTTGTAATGTTACTGATAAAGCTGTTTTGTTTGTTTACAAATGTATTTTCGTTTTACGCAAGTAGGAAATCTTGGTGCTTCTGCTGGAGATAGAGAGAGCGGGAGAGATTGTTCAGAGGTAGATGGATAAAATATATACCCGTTCCTCCTCTGATGAAAATCATTCAGCATTCACAGACATGTTATTATTTAATATGTTACCAAGTCTGGAGGAGAAAGCGTTCAGTAATTCCCTCAGCTTATGGCCTCGGGAAGTGACGCAAAACCAAACCACACGATTTAAATAGAGTCAAAACACTGAATTAGATTTACACAAGATCACTATCTGTGGTTGTGGAAAACCAGGGCTTGAATCCAAATCTAAGTCTTTGAATCCAAATCGAAGTCTTTGAATCCAAATCTAAGTCTTCTTCTCAGGGTATGGACTGTTTAAATGTACTGTAGTTGAGTCGTCTATACATGAAGTTCGAATCAAACTGTTATTCCAGGGGGTGTAGTTTGTTATCTGCAGAATTCAGCTGCATGACTTGTCATTCAGTTCTTAGTCCTGTGCACATTGAATGGAAGAAGTTATAAAATAGACCATTCAGTAACAGCACACCTTTTAGTGCAGTGCACTTTATATATGGTGGATTGCCCTAATATGGGACATCTACATTCCAGTGGCTCCTCCCTAAACTAATAAATCTCAGTGGAACTATGGTAAAAGCAAACTATGGTAATGTGTCTAAGTTAAGATCAACTGTTCAACACTACATTTCACTGTCCCTATGAGGGCAACTGACTATCCCACGTTAGGATGTGGAAGAAATGGCCCACATTAGGACAATCCACCCTATAGTTATAAAATAGACCATTCATTGTGACAACGCACCTTATAGTCTGGTGGACGTTTTATATGATTAAAGTTAGTTTGTATATATGATCAAATTTATAATCTAAGACCATTGATTCTGAAGCAGAGAAAGACATGTACCGTTGTGAGGGTCGATGTAGAAGATGTTTCTAGAAGCAGACAGGAGGGAGTAGGTGATCACAGCGTTGTCACCAGAGTCACGGTCAGTGGCCGTTACCGTGACAACAGCACTTCCAGCCAGCATCTGTTCCGACACGGTCACCTGGACACAAACATGACCGAGTTCAACACCTGGAGTTCATGCTTAAAGATGTGAAATATGCTGGAAGCTGCAAAACGGGGCCAAGCAGTGGACAAATCTCACACGTTTCTCAAATCACACATCACACAAAGACCTCTAGAATGAGAAAGTTTCTCCCCAAGTGCAGTGATGTTACTGAACACAGGGGGTAGCCCTACTTGATATGTTGACATGTTACAGTGATGTTACTGAACACAGGGGGTAGCCCTACTTGATATGTTGACATGTTACAGTGATGTTACTGAACACAGGGGGTAGCCCTACTTGATATGTTGACATGTTACAGTGATGCTACTGAACACAGGGGGTAGCCCTACTTGATATGTTGACATGTTACAGTGATGCTACTGAACACAGGGGGTAGCCCTGCTGGATATGTTGACATGTTACAGTGATGCTACTGAACACAGGGGGTAGCCCTGCTTGATATGTTGACATGTTACAGTGATGCTACTGAACACAGGGGGTAGCCCTGCTTGATATGTTGACATGTTACAGTGATGCTACTGAACACAGGGGGTAGCCCTGCTTGACATGCAGCATGTGCCAATGCCACTTTATAACTTATGTGCTTCTTTTCTTTCTTTTTGTGTTGACCTTGTTCATTACCTGTTGATCTTGAGAGAGTTGTGTCATGCCCAACTAAAATTCCTTGTGTGTGTACTGCTGCCATGTATATGCAATATGGAGAATTAAAATAAATTTTTCTCTCTCTCCACTAGAACTACTTTGATGGGAAGCTGTCCCCGCAGGGTAAGATGCCGTGGTTGGAGTACAACCACGAGCAGGCCTGGGGGTCAGAGTTCATGGTGGACTTCCTGGAGGAGCGGCTGGGCATCAACCTCAACAACAACCTCAGCGCTGAGGAGCGCGCCGTGTCCCGCGCCATCACCAAGATGGTGGAGGACCACCTTTACTGGTCAGTCCACACACCAGACCATACCAACAACAC
>OMKY01228492.1:0-12381 GCA_900302395.1 Bregmaceros cantori | reverse complement strand
TCTGTTCAATGTATAGTCAAGCCATGTTCGCTTCATGCTTTACTCAATTAATCGTTGATTTTCTCAATTGCTTTTTACTTGAGGCTGGTAATGGTTTGGTACCATGTAAGGCAGGACTTGTAAACTGCATCACAAGGTACCACATTATTATTCGTTATTACTACTTTACTGACTAGTAATCTGTTATTTCTTAAACTCGGAAATTATTAACTATTATGACGCGTTAATTATTTTTTTGCATATTTGTTTCTCAATCTTCACCTATTGCTGAATGTTTTAATGGAAGAGCAAACGTTAACTTATAACATGTTTATAACACGTTTTTGGATATCTGTCGTTTCGTCAGTCGTTTAGTCACTGCGGCATTACTGGTTAACCCCTACCCTGAACCCAACCCCTTCCCAGAATCCCAAATACTTTTGTGACAACTACCTGCTCCCAATGTTTTTTCACTCAAGCCTACTTATCTTTTAATGTACTAGATCTGTTGCTGTGGGCTTTAACAGTGTTCAATAACCGAGAAAATGGGTGGGGCCATGGTGCTGGTAATGGAGGCTGGCATTAGGAACAACATAATATTCAACATGTTTGAGCATAGAATGGGCCAACAAGGACATTCAATTATTTGAAAATCTATTCTTTCCGTTCTGTTAACTGATTATAATATAGAATAATTTAATATAGTAACATTTCATTATAGACTTGAATTTTTGGCTTTGGACATTTTAAATTGGAAACTAAAAATTTCATTTCATAAGGAGCGGTTGCCAGCTGTAGAACACAAGCGCTATTTGTAATTGAGAAATCTTGTAATTACTGTGCTTTTCAAGGCCTATGGACTTTAATGATTATCTTGCATTTAATATCTGCAATAAACAGCTGCTGTGTCTTCCTGCATTGCATAAAGACGTCGAGGGTTTGCCATAAACTGTGAATTTAAAAACTTGTCATGCACTGCAGTGAAATTTGGAAGATGCAACTGCAATTTTGTGATTAAATTTGGATGGTGTTGGCATCCTGTAACCATGACAACCAACTTGTACTTTAACAATTATATATTTCTCAGTACATTTTCAACACAAAGAATCAGTACTTTCTACTCCTCACGTTCTGAAAACTTACTATAGACTATAAAAATACTTAGTTGCTCAACAGCACCAGCTACGTGCTGCAAAACGCCCCTGCACAAATGTGACTATCTGTACAACAATGTACACAACAATGTAAGAAATGGTCATTTCCTGGCATGTGCGGCTGAATGTAATTTGGAGCCTGTACTTTTTTATTTAAGTAGATATTTGTGATCTTACTGTTTGTACAATGTATTTCACTCTAGTAATAATTATTGGTACTTTTGCCATCTCTTCATGCCTCACTCTCCTAACTCATTAGTTTCTGTTAGTGCTGTTAGACTGATTTAACAATTGGCCAATTTTTTCATGTGAAAAGGATCTGAAGCAGTCGTGCTGATTGCAAATGTTTAAGTCATTCAGGTTGTTTTCCAACCCACTGTCGGATCTCATGTCTCCCATCATGTTCTTGGGTTTCAGGTGAAGTCTGATGCAAAGCTGAAGAAAGAGAACGGTTTTTCCAGGTAAGGCTTGCCTCTCTCCCTCCAGTGTTGAATGTTTGGAAGTGAATGGGGAGGAAAGGTAGCCGCAGGTTGTCTGACTTGTTTTTTTTAATTCCCCCCTCTCAGCCCCGGCCACGTGAAATCTGAGCCTGAGGATGACTTTTACCACTCTCCTAAGAAGAAGCCTCTGAAGAGAGAGAGGGATGACGACTACGAGTGAGTTGCCACAATGACACTCCCTTAGTACGTTATTCTATCCCCGAAACTCGGGATCACAGGCGGTGTAATGGTTTTGCATGGGCCGTGTAGGCAGCACGGTGGTGCAGTGGTTAACACCGCTGCCTCACAGTTGGAATGTCCTGGGTTTGAATCCCAACCCGGCTAGTTCCTTTCTGTGCAGACTGTGTTCTCATGTTCTCCCCATGTCTGTGTGGATATCCTCCGGGCACTCTGGCTTCCTCCACCACCAAGAAACGTGTTCTAGTTGACATGCTCCGTTCAGTGCACCTGGCCAAGGCACTGGCTCAGAATCTCGAGTTGGCCCCCCGGGTACTGCACACGCGGCTGCCCACCGCTCCTCGGGGATGGGTTAAATGCAGAGGTAGAATTTCACTGTACATGTATCTGTGACTAAAGCACCATTTTTAGGCTCGTGTTTGAATACTATATATTTCGAACGGGTGGATATCATTGGAAGCGTCAAGATGGCCAAATTTTTGTTTGGTCCATCTCTTCTGACGGGGTGGATGGGTTTAGCTTTGTTTTCACAAGTTTGGTTTTAATACATACATTCTGGAAATTTGTTTGAAATGTTAATGATGTCAATTTTTAGAAATTCTAAATTAATGAATGTCATCGGCATCTTAACCTCGCCTCCACACCATGTGTAAACATTGCCTGGATCTCCAATCGCTGTTCAATGTGTTCTCCAGGGGTGTCTATGTAGGCCAAAATACTCATCTGCCAAATTAAAAATCACTCCACCTCAGAGGGAGGGGGGGTTATCGCTGCTCATTAAATCCCATGTCAAGTCCCCACCTGCTGGTCTAGTTTCATTCCAAACACTCGCAGTTTCATGAGGCAACAGTAGTTGCATTGGAGCTGCAACCAAGTCACCGATTATTAAAATACTCGTCAACTACTTTACTAGATTAATCGTTCCCTTGTTTGGCCGATTCTCCGCTCAAACCTCGCTGTATGGTCCGTTGCCATTCCCAGTGTCATGGCAATTCTGTTGGATACTGAGTACTTGAGCCCCACAACGTCACATAATGGGTAAAAACACAAGACTTTCATGGTAATACAAAAATGGGGATGTTAGCAATACATGGAGATGGTGAAACTGCAAAATGTTTGCAATATTAAGATTGCCAATTTAATGTTTCAGGTTAATGATTGTTCTGATTTTAAAGGAAAAATTTGCCAATTTGATCATCGGCAAAAAAGGCTAATGGATGATCGAAATAACCGTTGGTTGCAGCCCTAATTGACATTGCAGACCTCCGCTGTTTTGCTATTTCCACTTATTGCTAACATTTCCTTCCTGCTCTTCCATGTTGACTTGCAACATTGAGTTTTCACCCAAACGTATACTTCTTACTTATGGCACTAAGAATGAAGACTGGCATTGGAAACAACATATTGCAGTAGCCTGGCCCAGTCCATGCACGTGACTAGAGCAAACATTGTATCTTGTGTTGAAAGTCCAACAAATCAGGTAAGCGGCCAATAAGAGCCACGTTGAGGCGGGCTCTCTGCGATGAGCGGCGTTTGTTGCGTTGCGTGACCAAGAAGCGTCGCTGTTGACGCCACTCGCTCCGCCCACTGTGCTGTGATTGGATAACTTTGATTTTTGATGCCACCAGACCCAATATTCGCTCTAGTTGCGTTGATGCGCGGATAATTGGTTGGTTCTGGCTTGCCAGGCTAATATTCCACATGTGTAAGTGGAGAATGGACCAAACAAGGAAACGATTAATCAAATTTGATAATGCATTTTGACCAGAGTTGCAATGGGTCATTTGATTGTCTATTTACGTTATTTGTTGAGTAAATGTACATTTTTCAGAGTTTGTGAGTAATTCCAGATTGGAATTGCTTTTAATCATTAAATCTGTTTTTAAGGCTCTTCACAAAAACTTGGCCAAGATTAAAGACTGCAGCGAAGGCCTTTTTGGCTGGCAGGGCTAGTGTTGAGGTCGTTTAGTCTCTGTGACTGCTGAAAGCAAGCCTAATCCTGTTTTTGTTTTTTGTTTTTCAGAGAAGAGTTCAAACCCAAGAAGGTGAAGAGCGAAAACGACAAATCCAAGGCAAAGAAGAGGAAACAAGAAGAGGCAAGTGTTAATTTTTTTTTTTTTTTTAAACTGTCACTCTTCAGATGCTGGTTATTTGAACATTCAATTTCATTGTTTTCAGTATGAGCCCGGGTCTGTATTTTATTTCAATTTCATTTTTTAACGCTTGGGCACTTTTTGAACTTGTGCTAAAATAATCTACACAATGTGGGAAATCTTTAAAAATCAATGAAATGCATCCTATGAGCATGACCGCAGCTAAAATGCCGCTCAAATGAAATGGTAAAACTCCCAAGGCTTTCAACTGTAATTTCTTTATCTTTGAAAATATAAACGTTGAATTCCAGATTTTGCTGTTTACTGGGACGATTGCGATCATTTAGCACATCGGCTCAGTCCGACGTTATAACTTCTAATTGGATACTTTAATGTTGTGAAATAATCAAATTTAGAAAATGTACTTTTATTGAGCCGATACCACTGTACAGTTTCTTTAGTGTATAATCTCATTGTAAACCAAAGGTATTCATTTTTGATTAATAGAAAATCTAGTTGATATGAGGTAGATGTGAAAGCTCTTGGAGCCGTCTAGACATTTGTATCCTTTTCCAGGACGAGAAACCCAAAAAGACCAAAGGGAAGAAGGGAGAGACGGACACTGTCGGCAAGAAGAAGCCCAAAAAAGAGGAGGAAGAAAAATGGAAATGGTGAGCGGCTTAACTGTCACTGATCGGCCATCAATAATACTCCACAAATGAGATGTGAAATTCTGTCTGTGGAAGTCTGCCGTCTTAAATGTTGCAAACTCGGCCCCCTTTCATGAATTTAATTTCATGAATTATAGTGAATGTATGTGAATGCATCCATATATTAGGGCTGGGAATCGATCCAAATTTCCTGGATCGATTTATAAGGTCACAATCCGATATCTATTTACAGACATAATGCTAATAGATGCCATCCCATAGACCTAATGATAGTATTATATAATGGCCTCCCTTTAACCTAATTCTCATGTAACATACGTACGATATAGTATTTGCATTCTCCTTTGATGTATTGATGTGAGCAACGCATAGCTGTTGAATTAAAATATATGGAATCACTTCCAAGTGCAGAGATATTTTCTTTTCATTCTCAATTAATGTATTTGTTTGAATTGGTGTTAAATCATTGATTGTTAGGGCTGGGAATCTTTGATCACTTCGCTATTTGATTACGATTCTGAGGGAACAATATGATTATTGAAAAGATTATTGATGCGTTTTTAAATTTCTTAGTCATGCAATCTTTCCACATTTCATTTGTCGCACCGAAATGAGCAATCGTCACTTGCAGTTTATAAAATTTAGATAGAGATGTATATAAAATCTCAATTTCCGTTGCTTTTTTTTTTTTTTTCATTTCAAATGTTTTACAACTATTGCATTTGGGGTGGTTTCATGCCGTACTGAGTTGAATTAAATAATTTCTATCAAATTATTTGCTTTACATTGCTGCTGTTTAAGTTTAGATTCTTTGTTTAGGAAAAGGGTGATATTGGCACATGTCATATTGTCTCTTTATCAAAACTGAGTTATAACTGACGCCTCAGCCGACGTAGCGTTCAATTCAACTCGATGCCCCAGCTATCAGGGTCCACGTGCATTTTTATTATCACGCTTCTGGAGAAGCCATATGTCCTCTTAAGATGAGATGAAGCTGACCAAGCTCTGCATTCTTTCTTACATAACGCACACTGTGCATGAACAGTCTATTCGCCTGCTTCTCGTCCATGTTCCAGACATGGAAAACCCGGAACGGATCCAGAGAAAAATATTGGTCGGGAATTTGTGCCTTAAGTCGCCTGGGAATGATCGATCCACACATTTTTGGATTAAAAAAAAAAAAAAATTTATTGGAACCCAGCCCTACCATATATCCAGTTATAATCTACAACATGACCAGTGACTTGGTGTTTCCATACAAAATCGGCTACTAAACCACTGCACAGCAATTAACGTAGAAAACGCTGAAATTTGACGTATTTATTTAAATTGGAGGGAAATTATCATCTTTCAATTCCATCCATGCTTTTATCGTAGGGCTGGTGGAATTGGTTAAATTTTGAATTGTGTTGAAAGCGGTGGTCAACACAGGAGAGGTCAGGTGTTGTTAACCTTCGGACCCTGTGGGGCACGATATAATTTATCCTGATTTCTTGGCCAACTTATAGTCTATAAAAATTAGCCGCTGTAACATGTGTAGTGACGGCTTTAGCGATGGCACAGTTATAACCAAGTTTGAATGTCTGCAGGTGGGAAGAAGAGCGCTACACTGACGGTATGAAGTGGAAGTTCTTGGAGCACAAAGGTCCGGTGTTTGCTCCTCCGTACGACCCTCTGCCCAGCAAGGTCAAGTTCTACTACGACGGTAAGTTTAATTATTTAAAGATCCATTTAAAATTTGGCTGCACCTCAGTTTTATAGTCAGCAAAATTACGCAATTCTTTGAAATGGTCATGAGCTGGCAGTGTTAAAAAAAAAGTAGGGGTGGGCCAATTTTTAGATTCTTTTTTTTTTTTTTTTTTTTGCACCGGGCATCGCCTGCAGCCGCGCTGTTTTGGTGCACTGATGAGCTGTTGCACCGTGTACTCGCCGCCGTGCGGGAAGAAAAGACTATCATATGGCTATCGCTGCGCTGTTTTCATACACCGCCAGCTGAGCACAGAAATTTCATTTGTTGAGAAACCGAAGAGGCTCATGGATGTGCGGCACGATATCAACAGTCACAATGAGAGATTTTCTTAAACGAGTGTAACGGTCAGTTAAAAGTAAGTTTCCAAATTTGAATCTGACAGCATATGAAAGTGTAGCTGGCGAGATCTAGAGCTATATAGATATAAATAATATCGTAGAAAAGCAGATGGGAGGAGGCTGTGATGGGAAACCACAGTGCCGTTATTGCTATGAATGTGGAGCGCGTTGGTTGCAGTGTCTGTAACCACTGCGCCAACGACGCCCTAATGCTGATTGTGAGTTATGAATTTGACTGGTCCACTTCCAGGTAAGCACATGAAGCTGTCTCAGAATTGCGAAGAGGTGGCGACCTTTTTTGGTAAAATGTTGGACCACGAGTATACCACCAAGGACGTCTTCCGGAAAAACTTCTTCAAAGACTGGCGAAAGGTAAACTATATATGCTTGCTTACACAAGTTGGCTTTGCAGTAAAGCTTTCACTATCGTTAACTATAGCATCAGTCATTACAACCTTCAGTCTGTTGTACTTTGTTAAACATGACATGGTGTTAAAACTGTTGAATTCACTTGACACCTTATGCAATATACATGATTTTAGCTATTCTAGGCATGTGTGGTTTTTAGGTCTGAGATTCTAGCCGAATTTCCTGACTATTTTTAATTTGTATGGCCATGAACCGCTTCATATCTTTACATATTGCTGGATTATCGCTTTAAAATACTGCCCCATTTGTAATTGTATGTGTAAGGCGGCGACGCAGAGAAAATGGAGACGCTAATTGAATTTCTTTAAAAAAAAAAAAAACTAGCCAGAGTTTATCATTCACAAGTTGTCCATTAAAACGCTAAGTCCACTGTTTGTCACGAGACTTTCGCTAAAGAGCTTTCCTGCTGACTTTGTGCTCTGAACATGTCTATGTGAACATGTGATTTTAAAGCCAGCGCTCAGAATAGGGAGTCTGATCAGTCTACTGCACATCCTGTAGTTGCATTTCAAATTTTTTGAGGGGATATTGAGAGCCCTAATTTTGATTTAGATTTTCATTCTGTAACGCTCATGTAGTTATTGGTGATTATGGACCAACTATGGAAAGCAGGAAGATTTTATTTTGGGTCGCATTCACACCTGCATTGTTCAGTCCAGACTATTGGTCCTTTCAGAATAGTTAATTTTTGGGTGATAATGCGATGGAATTCAACTGCGCAGCGAACTATACAATCTCAAAAGATCCAAGCAAAAAGCTAGATCTTGATTCAGAATATTAGAGACCCCGCTGCACAGTTCAACAGGTAAGAGTGACACTGACTAAAGGGAAAGGATAAATAACATGTGAGCAGAGAACAAAACGCATAAGGTGCTTTTAAATTTGCTCCGTTACCACTACGTGACTTCCCTAGTTATGCTGCTTTTTTTTAAAAAAAATTATAAATGTCTAAAGACTGACCACTTGCCCACTGTCGTGCAGGAGATGACTCCAGAAGAGAAAGCCACAATTACAGACCTGAACAAGTGTGACTTCAATGAGATCAACGACTACTTCAAAGCAGAGTCTGAAGCCAGGAAAGCCAGATCTAAAGAAGAGAAACAGGTCTGGTACCACGATGCTTCACACCATCCACATGTTATTTAACTGGGTTATACTATAACATGATCTGTCATGGATGTTAACTTTCAGCACAGCAGATTCTTAAAGTGTTATACCTCAACATAGTGGATGTATAAAAAGCTAGGATATCCCCATGCCCCCATAGACGCATCAATAAACCCTAGCGATATTGTAGCGCCATGCTTGCTGTAGGAATTTTGATATCACGGACCTTGTTCAGGCCAGACTGAACCAACGGAAATGGCCATATTGAATTTGATCATCTTGAAAGTGTTGGCCTCACAAGTCTCAGTTCACGATCATTAACTTGAACATGATTTGTCCCAGATTTGGTGCGTTATCGCCTCAGAAACTTCACACAATGCAAACAAAAATGAATGCTATCCCCAGAAACGGATGCTTTGTGTAAACATATTCCGCTCAACCGAAACCTTAGAGTCTTGAGTTTATTACAAAGTAATTAGGTGACAAAAGCTCTAGTATGGTATATTATTGTAATTCATGTGCTTTGTTACCCTGGCAAGCCAGAACCAACTAATCGCCCACACGTTGCGGGCGACTAGAACGAACATTGGCTCTCTGCGAGACATGGGCAGTTTGGTACGTTACCAAGAAGTGCCCTCATCACGTGCTCCACCTACTGCGATTGGATAACACTTTTTTTTTATAATGCCTCTCTCTCCTCCACCACGTGCCACACCCGTTTGATCGTTCTAGTCACGTGCGATGCATGAAAGATTATTTGGCGTGCCAGGCAGTGTTTTGTGGCCCTAGTTCACTGTGATGGGCCTAAAAAAATGCTTCATTTCTCTGTGCAGAAAACAAAGGAGGAGAATGAGCGTTTGGTCCAGGAGTACGGCTACTGTATGATGGACAAACACAAGGAGCGCATCGCCAACTTCCGCATCGAGCCCCCCGGTCTGTTCAGGGGCCGTGGTAACCACCCCAAGATGGGCATGGTGAAGCGACGCATTCGTCCAGAAGATATCATCATTAACTGCAGCAAGTGAGTGAGCAGGTTCCCACCCATAGCTGTGACTAATGCATAGATACAATTTAAATGGTTACAAATTATTTTTTTCACTCTTGATTTTCCTTCTCTCTCGTCCTTAAACGGTTCTGTGAGCAACTCGTACTGTCTACAATGGATGGCTTGAAACTGGTATAGGTTGGTAGAAGACCTGGTCAGTCAGGCTTGGAAAATTAGTTGTGGAATCTGCTAGTGAAATCGAAAACCAAAATTACTCATGTCAAGCGTTTTTGGGGCATTATACAAAACATTTGGAGTTGAGATATAGATATAATAAAAGGGAGGAACTATGACTTTTTGGCATTTTGGTAAGTTTCTCGCCAATACAGATTTAAGTTCTATGTTGGCTGCGGGCTGAAAAAATGCGAATGTTCAATAAGCCTTTAATTAAAATACTGGTTCTGGAAAGCGTTCACTTGGACTACAATATGGAACTTTTTTTTTTAATCTGGAGAAAATATTCGGTCAAATGTGGTCAAATTATCAGTGCCACTAACAGATTTTCTTCAAATCTGTTAATTTTCTCAATTAAAATTGGATTGATAATTCGCTATCTCCACTCATTGCTAACATTTCGAATTTTTAGTCTTCACATGGAAGAGCCTACTCTTTCATGCATAAACTATAACATATGGGATTTCCACCCAAGCTTACATGTTGTCTTTATTGTATTGGGCCAATGACAATGGGAATGGAGACTGCCGTTGGGAACAACAAATATTAAACACATTTGAGCGGAATATGGGACAAACAAGGAAACTATTAATAACTGCCGATTTAATCGCTTTATCAAATTAGTTGGCGATTTATTTCAATAGTTATCGAGTGCAGCACACTAGTTAAGAACCTTTAAGAGAAATTCAATCTGAAAGTGCTATATAGGCTTCTGTTACAAGACGGCTATCAAAGGGTTGTATGATCTGCAGAACTGAATCTTTTCCTCCGAGCAGAAATTTGAATTGTGGGTGTGTGTTTTTTTTTTTTTTTTTTTGTTTTTTTTGTTTTTTTTTTTAGCTGTGATGTTAAGTATGAATAGCGAGGCCTTGTTTGGTGTGCAGGGACTCTGTGCACCCCAAGCCGCCGTCCGGCTCCAAGTGGAAGGAGGTTCGTCATGACAACAAGGTGACCTGGCTCGTCTCCTGGACGGAGAACATCCAAGGAGCCATCAAGTACATCATGCTCAACCCCAGCTCCAGGATCAAGGTATTCAACTACACTAGCTGTGCTGTACCAACGCAACACTATAATCATCACTCACGTAGGTTGACTGTTGAAGCGCCACCAACGACTTTGCAACCAGCTCTGTCCTCGGCCACTCGCAGTCTCAACAACTTGTCCACTAGTCCTTGAGATCTCGTGACTCTAACCAAAACATCCACACCGATATATATTTTAAAATGTCACATTTTCAATTATGGTATAGCTTCTACTTTATGGTTTGTTGAGTAACTCACAGAAAACATTGCAAAATTACTATAGTGTAGCAAGTTCCATTTAGGTGAAATTCAGGCTATAAAAACAATGAACTTCAAGTCTTTCTTTTTTTTCATCTTCAGGGTGAGAAGGATTGGCAGAAGTATGAGACTGCACGGCGTTTAAAGAAATGTGTGGACCGCATCCGGAGTCAGTACCACGATGACTGGAAGTCCAAGGAGATGAGGATCCGCCAGAGGGCAGTCGCCCTCTATTTCATAGACAAGGTAACTTGTTTCATAGACGTGGTTACATTTTTACATGGAAGGGGTAACTGAAGGAGTTTAATGGACAATCTATCTTAACTCTTTCAATGCTGCAGTCGCCCTGCGACGTCCAGAACTAGCTTGCCGCTATCGCCGCAGCCGTCCTGCGATGTCGGAACCAGTGTTTCATTGCTACGTCATCATGACACTCTTATCCTCATGCTAGAAGTATGATTTTCACACAGCACATGGACAAGTCTTCTAAAACGATACCAGAACGTAGAGAAGTGAAAAACGAGTATTTTTCTAAACCGATATTGTGTTGATATGAGGCGTACAACGTTACATACCAGGCATTCCACACGTTCCATAGACGGCAGCTATGGGGGCGTGGCTTTGACTCGCTGCGTGTGTTGACAAACGTTGGCAAAGTTTGTCACTCATATAAACGAAGACGTTACTAGTACTATCTAGTACCACTAGTTACTATCAGTACTACTGCAGTTACTTCTACTAATACTCGAAGTAGAAGTACAGCTTGTCATTTCCGCGACGCTAGAGTCACACACTTATATGTCGTCATCCCAGGAGGCCCGTCGCA
This sequence comes from Bregmaceros cantori, assembly GCA_900302395.1. Lineage (NCBI taxonomy): Eukaryota > Metazoa > Chordata > Actinopteri > Gadiformes > Bregmacerotidae > Bregmaceros > Bregmaceros cantori. Next base: position 858 of record OMKY01228492.1, on the reverse strand, counting down.
GCACGCACGCGCGCACATCACAATCGACAACTACACGCGGACACTCGCTGTGTTGTGTCTACTGCACCGCGACATCGTAGCCGCCCCCCCCCCCTTACATCGCATACAATCTGACTTCCTTTGGCACTCCGCCTCTAATATAAACGAAGTTATATTAATACACGCTACTACTACTAGTTACTGTCAGTACTATCAGTACTACTACTATAGTTACTTCTACTACTAATATAGTAGAAGGAGAAGACAGCTTGTCATTTCCGCGACGCTGGAGTCACACACTTATATCATCCCAGGAGGACCGTACACACTCACTCACTCACGTGCGCGCACACACACACACACACATCACAATCGACAACCACACGCGGACACTTGCTGTGTTCCCTATTTGCACCGCGACATCTCTCCACACCCGCTTCTCCCACAGGGAGTGGGACACATGCATACATACACGCACGCACACGCGAGTCGCGTGCGGGACCTCGCTGTTCAAGACAGGGCACACAACAGTCTCTCTCTCTCACACTCTCTCTCACTCTCTCTCACTCACTGTCAATAGGCTGTGCAGTACGTTTTGTTCGTTAGACATTGGCACTTGCCAATACATGACTTTTTGAACTGATTCATCCACGAATTTCACATACATGTTGACTTTCAATTCGCCCTACATGGATATGCTGTGTATTTATTTTTTGAACTGCACACACACACATATATATATATATATATGTATATATGTATATATGTATATATGTATATATATATATATATATATATATGTGTGTATATATATGTGTGTATATATATGTGTGTATATATATGTGTGTGTATATATATGTGTGTATATATATGTGTGTA
>OMKY01228491.1:0-15403 GCA_900302395.1 Bregmaceros cantori | reverse complement strand
CTACGCCTTAACCCCCATATAGTGCACTCACTTATAGTGCACTCAACAGCAATGGCTGATATTTTGGACACTAGAGTTGGCGCCGTCAAAATTATTATAAAATATAATTATAAAAAATATAATTATAAAATTCAACAATCATCAGAAGAAGCAATGTAAGTTTAGTACTGTCTGTCCTAAAATAAAATTCACTCATTCATTCATTCATACACTTTTCATTCATTCACACAGTTTTTTCTAGATCATCTTCTACAATTTTCTACTGAAAACCCACAATGAAGAGCTCATCGCAGCAGAAGAAATGTTGGCATTTTTGCCCAAAAACGAATGTCAGTTGAAATTTAAACATGGACTAGTTTTTGAATCTTGCTAAAGTTTGATGTTTTGTCATTTATTCATGTGTATGTTGGTTGTTTGTCTCTGAGTGTCAGCATCTATTTTTCACCGGGACAAGAATGAAATCAGCGATAAGTGCTGCGTTTATCCCCCCCCTGCCATGAATACTGCATGGACCGCGCTCTCCTTCACTGACTCATGTCAGCGTCTGGCGCTCGCTCTACGCGACATACATTTTTTCCCAAGATTGATATGGAAGTGACCCAAGGAAAGTGTATTCTCTACTCGCATTCATTTATACTCCGGGTTTCTATACTTACAGAAACCCGGTGCACGACGATGAAGACATGGGCTGTGTCCGAAATCACTCCCTATCCCCTACTCCCTGCCCCCCATATAGTGCACTCAACAGCAACGGCCGAGATGTCAGACACTAGAGTAAGCGGCCTCAAGATTAAAATATAATTATAAAAAATATAATTATAAAATTCAACAATCATCAGAAAAATTAAACAGTACTTACATTTATTTAACGTACTATTTGCCGTGGTCGGTATATCAGCATAATCGTGTGTGCGTGGTGGTTAGCCTCTTCCAGCATGGTGCCGCCCACGGCTGCATTGCGACACGGTGTATGAAGACCGGATCGCTCTATCAACACTAAACTCCACTCGGAAGTTCCATTGACAGTGTGTTGTTGCTGTTTTCCAGGCAAACACCAATTGTTCCTGTTCCAAGTGCTTCTCTTGAGGCCTCTGCTCCTTGGAGCCGTGCCCGGTCGACAGGCCAGGAATGTGGGTTTGGTGCGGCGCCACCTCCTGGCTGCTGACTGGACATCAAAGACACAGGCCAGCATCTTCAACTGCGCGGCTTCTACACCTCCCCCCACCTCCTTATTACCTGCGCCGGGGCGGAGCCCGCGGAGCAGGTTATGTTTTCACCCGCGTTGGTTCGTCCCCTCGATAACTGAAAAAGTTGAGCACGGATCTGGATGAAATTTTCCAGAGTTGTTGGAAATGTCAAAAGAAAGAAGTGATTCGGCACAGGCGTGTTCTCCCGCACGGAGGCAGAGACTGGTGAAACAGCGGACACCGGACAGCCGCGCCTCGCATGGCACTCGGCGGTGCGACCAGGGGACTGGGAAGGGAAGGAGCACGGCAGTGTTTCAACAAAAACTTTGAGGAACAAAATAAAACTGGTATTAACCGGTTACCATTATTATCTGATGTTCCTGTTCCAGAACATTTAAAAATAATAACGTTAATAACGTTTCCGGTTTTGTTTCTGTTCCGTGGAGAATACAAAAAGTTCCAGGTTCTCGTTTTCGTTCCTTGAACCGGTTCAAAGCCCTAATTCCTACCGCTCGTGGTAAACTTGCAATGCCTTTACCTCACACAAGCACAGCGGCATAGTTTGGCTCGTCTCTAAGCCCCGCCAGGTGTGAGATTGGAAGCAGAAAAGGGAAAAAGTTGGATGTTTAGTTTAGGATGTGAAAAGGGAAGCCGAACGCTTTTAATCATCAAAGCAACCCCCATCACACACACACACTCACTCACGAAGGATCTGGCTTTAAAAAGGTGTTTTATAAGCTGAATAAGATTTGGCCCAGAGAAGACACTAGTCTTTCTGTCTGAAGCTGCACGGCCTTGGGGCACCAACTAGCCTGGAGCAGAAAGATAAGGGGAGGGACAGAGAGAGGGAGGGTCGGAGAGAGACGGGGTAAGGAAGGAGAGAGCGAGAGAAGTGGTAAAGACAAGAGGGAGAGAGAGAGAGAGTGCAAGAGGGAGAAAATGTGAGGGAGTGAGAAGGAGAGTGAAAGTGTGAGGGAGATACAGGGTTCTTGCAGCACATTTTTAAGACTTTTTTTTTAAACCATTATGAAAAAAGTTTAGTTTAGATTTAATCCTGTCACTATCTCTCTCAATAAAGAATGAAAAATGGTGCTAGCAGCCAAAGAATAACTTAAAAAATAGCATTGTCTCATTGATTTAAACATGGTAATATGCTATCAATGCTATCGCCAAACTACCTCCATTATATTTGCCCCTATATAATGGAAGCTAAGTGGTAACGTATACCACTTAACCGCACATATACGCACGTACGTGATACCACCAAAATATCTGCCGTCGCCAAGCCGTGACCTCTTGAAACAGCCCTATTGCGTATTTCCGACGAAAGAAAAGGTCTATGCACCCAAATTCAAGAGAAGTTGCTCCATGCTTAAATAGAGAGCAGTTTGCCTGAACGTCATTCATTGTTCTGGCTACGAAATGTGTGCGTGTGCGTTTGCGTGCGTGTGTGAATAATAAATGTCATTGATTGATTGAGTGTTCTCTGGACACCCGGATATCTCAAAGGATTAATTTGTTTGCCATTCAGAACGTCCACAATAGATGTTCAGACATCCCCAGACTCGCTTTTCAGAAGACACAATGTCTCGGGATCGATCATTGTATTGCGAGCTGTTTGTGACCGCAGAGCCACACCTGACGATCGCTCATGCATTTCGAAGGTGCAGACTCTGCAACTCCCTGAACATGGACGAATGTGTTAATTTGGGAAGAACAAGAACGTGCTACAGTGTTGACACGCCGAGTGTCAGGGGACTTAATTGAGTAATGCACTTTCAGCCCAGCAATGTATGGAATGTTGGGTGACACGAGGCAAAATGCTGCGAGTGAATATCCGTTGAACTAATATCTTGGCCTTTCCTGTTGTATGACTTCTATATGACTCAAGTGGAAGCAATGGAGAGACTCTGCAGCAAATTGTTACGAAGACGGCTGGGCGTCCCCCCCCCATCATTCAGCGCAGTGAACCTCTACTGTAAAACACCCAAGCTTCCCCTACCAGTTTCATCAGTGGTGAAGAATTCAAAGCTACCAAGGCAAGAGCAGTCAGCACACTGCTCTTGTCCGAAGATGATAAAGTAAGGCCTGCTCACAAGTCCATCAGGTGCGGCAGGAAGTGGAAGCCTCAAGAAGCAGTCAAGGAAGCTGAGGCGCAACTGGAGACACCAAGGAATTATTTGGGTGGTCTGTCAAGGATGACTGGGACTTGGCCACTACAACACCATAAGGTGGAGCAAGACTAATGCCAAAGGCAGAAGAGGACTTGTGGTGCAGCGGATTCGCGAATCGGCAGAAGAGGAACTGGCATATAAAAGCAACAGGGCTTGCAGCCCAAGGGCCCTGGATGCAGTGGGACAAGGCACTGGATCGCAGGGCAAGCTGGCATTCCTCTTGCGTGCAGTTGCCGACCTATTACCAACGCCGAACAATCTAAAGATATGGGGGAGGGAAGAGGACAACAGGATGTCCTAAAGCATTGGGAGAAGGCCGCTACAGGTGGAGACATGGCAAAGCTCTCACAGATGTAGCTAAATGGACTGAGTAGCAGAGGACAAAGGCCAACAAACACCAGGAACCATTACCCAAAGTTATAGAGTTTCAGAGGCAAGGGGACAGGACCACCAGGGCAAGAACAAACAACTCCCAAGATTCCACCATGCATTCTAGACGGAGCTTCTGACTGGGAGGTTCAGGTGGACCTAAAAAAGAAACTTGTTTTCCCGGAAAAGGTGCTTGCTACCGCTCTCAGACCAGACTAGGTCCTAACGTCCAGTAGCACGAAAACCATCTTGTTAGTAGAACTGACTGTGCCCTGGGAGGACAGGCTGGGCATCTAACACCAGCTGAAGAAGGCCAAGTACCAGGACCTGATTGACAAGGCTCTTACCAAAGGATGACATGCAGCCTTGTTTCCAATCGAAGTTGGCTGCCGCGGTTTCCCAGCAACATCAATGCGGTATTTCTTACAGAAGATTGGCTTAGAACCCAAAACGCTTAAGAAAGCCATTACTTGCCATCTCTGCCATGCTCCGCAAGGCTGGATTAAATCCGGTGGAGGAATTTCACTGCAAGTGTTGGTAAGACTAAATAAAATACCTTCACCTTGCTTGTAAGAATCGTAATGCATTGACTGAATTGTATTTGGTACACAGCCCCCAGTGGCCGGTGTGAAATGGGCCGGGTTTGACCCAATATATCCTGCTGCCAAAAACGTTATGTTCAACATTCGTTTTCATTGTCCGTAGAGATGGAAGAGAGAAATACATTCTACAGTTTATACAAGAACACACAGCTGGAGGACAGATTAGCCCACTAAAAACGTATGTTAACAATTCCCGCTGCACACTTTTCAGAGTTTCCAAAGACCTTATCATAAAAACGCTGATAGAAATAAAAATACATTTTCTACATAATGAACAGGAAAAATGTTGAATACACGGCCTGCATTTGTCTCTCATCACCGCTATGCGCCGGCCGATTGCTGAGTTTACAGTTTCCTCTGTAATTTCTTTCACAGTGTGATTAAGATTCGGCCGGCTGATTACGGCCTGCCGTGAGGGCCAGGAGGAGGCAGCTTTCTGCGTGGTAGGAAGCAGGGATTTGGTTAATAGTTATAGTACTAATATTATGCTGCCGTTGGTGCATTACGCGGATAACCTGGACACGGCGGGCCAGGGGTCTGGTCTGTGTCTCACACATCCTAAAAGCTCTGTCTCGACACCGGCGATTCAGTCTCAGGCTCTTCAAGTGTGTGTGTTTGTGTGGGTGTCTGTGTGTATGTACGTGAATGTGTGTGTCTGCAAAAATGCACCCCTGCCATGTTTTCAGCGCATTACGGCAGTTAAAAAGATTGTCTCCTTAAAGATTGCCATGCACAGTAGTCATTTTCACTGACACACACACACACACACATATAATGGTTAATTCACTTGTGTACAATAGACGATGCTGTGTGTCAGTATAACACTGCACAAGGCTCGGGTTCTTTGCGTCTCCCAAACGGCCGTTGCCATTTTGACCGGCGGTGCCATTTCCGAACGTTTGCAAGCATTTCCGATCATATTTTTTCTGTCAGTCTAACCTGAACCTCTATCCCTAACCCCTACACCTAACCCCTAACCCCTACCTGAACCTCTAACCCTAATCCCTACACCTAACCACTAACCTAAACCCTACCCTAACCTCTAACCTAAAAAAAGCGCAATTTGCAGGTGATGCAAAGAAGTGCTCGCGACGGGATTCGAACTCGGGGTGCTGGCATAAAAGTCAGACACGCTGTCACTGCGCTAAGCAAGCTGATGCAATCTTTGGGAGTAGACAACATTAAATTGCTGTTGCTCGCTACTTTGTTACGCGCTACTGACAACACTGGTCTGCATAACCAACACAGTGAGTGGTATTCATACTAGTTTTTAGCCGCCCTGGCTAAGGATTGGTCAAGGGCCCAGAGGGAATTCCCCCTAGTGATGATAATAAAAGAAAATTAAATATAAAACACGCTGGAACGTGCTCCTTGAGTTTCACTTAACCCGACAGCCGTGGCGATGCACAGCGTCTGCCAGTTTTCCAATGAAGATGTAGTAGGTTTTATGGCACCACTTTGACATCGTGTTGAGTGTGCGTACAAAAAAAAAAATGAGGAGTCAGGAACTTGGCAGTGGAGAGGAAAGATGTTTTTTTTTCTCCAAATCATTTTTGGTGCCGTTTTCAAGGACTATTTTATTGTACTCTTAGGCTAAGTTATTGTGCTGCATGTGCATCAGTATCTCAAACTGGTTAGCTAGGAAATATGAAGCATATATACGGACTGTATTCATCTCATCATCAGGGGTGGCTGTAGCTCGATTGGTAGAGCGGCTGTTCCAATGACTGGATAGTTGAAAACCAAAATGCTGATGGTTCAAATCCCGCCCCCGACAGTCTCCATGCCAAAGTGTCCTTGGGCAAGACACTGAACCCCAAATTGCTCCCAATGGGTCGTGGCGAGCGCCTTGTATGACAGCAGTCGCCATTGGTGTGTGATCGAGAGGTCACTGTAAGGCGCTTTTGAGTGCCACTATGTGGGTTGCTATTTACTCCCGCCATGCCATTTTTTAAAAGTTTAGGTCATTTTTAAAACGCCTCGCAATGCATTATGGGTTATATCCCTTCGTCTAGGGTACATCCGATGCTCACTACTTTTTGCGGTGCATTGTGGGATACTTTCACTATATACGGTACATGGAGAATTCGGACACCCCTACAAAATGGCGTGCGCCTCATATAGTGCACTATATAGGGGATAGGGAGCGATTTCGGACACAGCCAGCGTTTGCAGTATTTAATGGGCAAGCTGTTCTCTGCACTCTGGTAAATCTGCTGTGTAGCTGGATTAGCCCCCGGTGTCATTTCCCCGCTGATAGCGCAGCGCGGTCGGAGAATGTGAGAGAGAGAGAGAGAGGAGGGGTTGGGGGGGGCGCGGCGTCAAGGATGAATCGATCGATGCTCCGTCTCGCCTGACAGCGCGGCGGGTGTAAGACAGAGGTTAAACGACAAGTCCCGAATCCCACGGGAGGCGTTGGCCCAGGATTTATATCTTCCATCAAAGACCTTGAGAAGACCATAAGCCTGCGTGTAATACGTGTGCCACCCAGGCGGTCCTGACAGCAAATACGAGCCCATCCTCGTAAATCTGGGGGGGATGCAGCAGCTAGCGACTAGCTAGCCAACATAACTTCAGCAAAAAAAAAAAAAAGAAGAAAAAAAAAAAAGAACACTTCATTAACTCTCCTCTTTTCAGCCAAGTTATGGGTCTTGGGAGTTAGCCCCTAGTCCTAACCACTTCCCTAGCCTGTACCCTAACCCCTAAACAACCCATAATTCTTCAGAAAATAGCAATTAAATAGAGATTTCTGAGCATAGGGAAGGCGGCAACGCGTGGAACGCACGGACGGATTACAGACGTAATTGGCCACACGTAGGGTATGAATCGTCCCTTAACCATTTACTTTCCAGATTATTTAGAAGCTCTGGAAGCCCAATTCGCGTTTGGTGTGAACACACAGTAGAATGAATCTGGTATTTTATTTAAGAACACTTTTAATTAGTGTTTTTTGTGCCAATACTGATACCTGGCTCTGCAGTATCGGCCGTTACTGATACCAACCGATACCACTGTTTGAAAAAAAATGCTGCTGGTAGTAACTTCTTCCCAAGGTTTGGGAAGAAGTTATTAGTGTTATCGCGGTAATTTTTACATGCAGTCTATGATTAATAGTAGTGGAGGAAAATTATGAAAAGCAATAACACATTAAGAATTATTTCAATATTTTATTGTTTGGGTGGTATTGGGGTAGTAACTGAAGAGTTCAGATGCAAAACCCTGTAGCGGTTCACATTTCTTGGGGAAATTTCATACCCACGTGGACACTGTGACATTCTATGACCAGCACATTCATGCCCATATTTGGGGCTGGTGTTACTGTCTTGGTGTCTCATTGTGATGTCATCGACACTCCTCTTTGCTGTCTACCAGGCACGAGGGCTTTCAGTGTTCCATTCTCATTCTGTTTTGACTCTTGCCGAATAAAGAGTTTTATGATAGAGGCTGTGTCCTTCCTTTACACACATACCTCTACAACCCCACTTTTTGAGAAAAAGGCAATTATCAGGCCATTTTATTTAAGCAGATGAGATAATTTATACACTGCGGGGAGCAGGTTTTACTTATTTTACTTACATTTCTTCACAAAAACATTCCATTTACTTATTCTAGATTTAGACAAGATTCGGGCAGTTTCTGCCTTACGGCGTCAGAAAAATGGTATCGGTACTGGGCATAGGTACCCACCGATACCACAAAAAAGGTGCCGACAACGAGTACGTCCGATATCGGTATCGGTGCAACACTACTTTTAATCGATCTTAATATGAATTCGTCCCTGCCGTTGGCTTCACACACGACCCTCTGTCTTGTTTGACTCCAGAAGTGCCCTCTTCGGGAACCCAAACAACAACACAGAAAAAGGAATCTGGTCGTCTGCAGGCTCCACATCTCAGGTTTCAGCCCATGTGGGCAGTTTGACCGATATATAAATCCTGGAACACCGCGGTGCGTGTCTACCTGTCTGCCAGGTGTAGGACACCTGGGGGGTGGGGGGACCCTGATGAAGTGCACACCTGGTTCTCGTTTCCTCGTCGTGTCTCATATTTAAAGGGCCGGCGTCCTTCCAGAGCGAGCGCACCACCGCCAGAGGCCTGTGTATCCTTCCAGACGCACATTCCTGTCCAGTTCAACCGTGTAGCTAATTATTAGGATGCGTGTGACCACTGTTTTATTCACTATTTATTTATTACCTCCACCAATGAGGTTTTGTTTTCGGTCGCCGCGGTGCATAGACAAGGCAAAAGGTGAAAGTCAGGTTTGGGAAAACATAATAATAATGGCGGAGGTTTGCACTCCCCGCCAAGGCAATTGTTATTTATTTTTTTTCACGAGGTTTAGTGCAAAAGTGGGATGAATTGATCGGGCGAAGACCTTGCAGAACTGCCCGAGGCCTCGGGGAGCAGAACTTGCAACACTGCCCGTACCAGTGAGCTAAGCCACTGTACTATACATGTGCTGGATGTGGGCATCTTACCGACTGCGCCACAGAGCCAGCATTATTTTCTTTATTTCCGAAGCCGACAGATGAGCAATGTGAAGAGCCTATTTGTGTGTGTGCATCTCAATATATCTGCTCTAATGGCCTGAATTGAACTTTTGTCACGTCTCCAATAAGCTTAGCAGATGTTCTCCAACGTGGTTATGGAAGTCACTGCGTGGGTATTGAACCCGGCAGACTTGTTGGACTGCATACTTACCTTTCCCTGTGCTGGCGCAATGTCTGCGGGTGTCTGGGTGTCAAAGGGCGTCGGTGTAGCCGTGTAATCTATCTCCGCGCTGCACACAAGCACCGCGTCGTAATAATAGCGATTATGATCTACGCGCACGACTCGTTTTACATGTTGAACACAACGAACAGGACACGGGATCTGTTGGAACTCTTGTGGATCCACTTATCTCAGCCAGAGTTCCTTAAAAAGGGCCACGCAGGCTGATGAAGCTGACTTCAAATAGCTTGGCAGATTTGGGGGGCTCCGACCAGTGGACATATAAGCTCAATTTTATTTTGGGAAAAATCTATTTAAGAATGTGGGTGGTCTCAAATTCCTAAAAGGTGGCAACCTTAACCATGATGAAGCCGGGATAAGAATGCAGGTTTAAATACACCATTATACTGGTGATTTATGCAGGAACTAATTACCTGCGCCGGGGCAGAGCAGGTTATGTTTTTGGTCGCATTGGTTTGTCCCCTGGATAAATGAAAAAGTTGAACATGGAAATGGATGGAATTTTGCAAAGCTGTTGAAAATGACAAAAGAAAGAAGTGATTAAATTTTGGTGCATTTCTATATTAACGGTGCATTTTTATATTACCTTATTAACGGGTGAACGATCCCCGGTCTCCCTAGTGGCGTCACGCGTGGCCGCATCTCCCGCACCTGCGTCGAGCAACATAATTATTACAAACGGGAGCGTGCATGCCGTCTGAAGAGTGCAAAGCGCCACCAGTAAGTATGGTGTCACAATATAATTCTGTCGCATCTTTCAATATTTTTTCCACAAAGGAATGGAAATACATTAAAATTCTTGTTTTGATTTTTTTTTCAGACAATTTTCCTCACAAGCGACATATTTGAAAGTACTGCAGAGGTTATTAGACATGCATGTTAGGAACACCCACCTTCACTCTGCAGGTGTATGGAGAGTGAGGGAGGGTGGGGGTGTAGTACAGACATACACACACAAAAAGCGACAAAAACAAAGAGACCCAAACATCTGTCTTGTAAATAATTTTTAACGGTAGCATAGGTCACCTCCAAAATTACTGTTTAGCTTCAACTTCTTTCACCTCCCCCTCCGCCCCTCACGCAGACAGACACATAACGCACTCACACTCTCAAAGGCAATTTCCTGCACGAAACGCGATAGTACGTCTATGCGAGCGCACAAGGCACGCAAGAACCGAAGCTTAAAAAAAAACTATTAAAACTATCGTGTTTCGACATGTAGCACCACGGGGGCATTCATCACATCGGCTGGCCTTGCAGCCGAGACCAGGAGGAGAGTATTGTGTTGGAGCGTTGGGCACAAGATGGCAGCATTCCTGGTAAGCCAATACACAACGTAGCACTGCGACTCCAGCCGGGGCTGTCTGGCGTGCCACGGGGTTTACACGCTTCCAGCGGGTCTGGTGATGTGGGGGCGCCCTCAGCTGTGGAGCTGAAACCATTACTACAACACTGTTGTAGTAATGGTAGTTCTGGTGGTAGTTCTAAATAACCACCAATACAGTGCTTGGTGTACTGGATTTTCAGTGAACTCGCTTATTGGGCCCGCGCCCAATCTTAGCCGAGTTCCACAGTAGGAATTGCCTACTAGGCTTTAAGCCCTAGAAGAGTGTTGTTTGAACTGTCACAACACACCAGAGCTACTGGCAAAATAACGTGAGCATGAATGGAGGCTCACGAGAATAATAATAATTTAGATCAATACAGACTGACCGCATATGCAACTCAAATCAATCTGGCCGGCCAGCTGGTCTCTTAAAAATGATAGAATAATTACATACAAGAGTACAGTGACCTGAGACGGTCGTGACTCGCCGTTGTGTTTTAAATCACTGACCAGCCGGCGCTTCTCCAACTATGGAAATTGGAGAAGAGACTACGGAGCTGTGAGTTGCACATTAAGGTAAGCGGCAATGAAGTAAACAAAGCGCACGCACAGGTCAGGTGTGGAAAAAAGATCGCATCTAGCCAGAACACCTGCCTGTCGGCAGAAACCATAACAGCATGGTTTTGAGAGGCCGAGTGATTAACCAATGGATGATAAAATGCAAAATACTCGGCATATATGAGAGAGATCTTAATTATATGCCATTTCTGTCGTACCAATTAAAATTAAGGCTACCCGCTGACACAACTCATGTTAAAAAATAACTACCAACACTGGCTGCTTTAGATAGTGAACTGCCATACAGAGCATATACGGAACGACGACACGTATAGGACGGAGAGGGAACGCAGAATAAACAGAGGAATAAAAGGAGGGAAGGGAGCAATGGAAAAGAGAAGAAGAACAAAGGCGTGCTTATCCTCTCCCTCGTCCCAGGAAGCGGTCCTCAATGCTGGGCATCTTACGCCACATTAGCCCTGGCAGAGCTGAGTGCCAGGGCATCAGACCCAGCAGGCTCACTGGTCTTCAAAACACACACACTCTGTGCTCCCCCGCAAACACCCTCAGACGCACAAAGAGACGGTACTGCCAGGGCCCCTAGGGGGCAGACTATTTTCATCCAATACACATACTGGGCCGGCTCTGACCAAAACCGGCACACAGTGACTGTGTCTGAAATCGCTCCGTATCCCTGATATAGTGCACTATAATACTAGAAGCACTCAGTGATTGCAAACATGCGCCTAACCCCTAAACCTAGTCTAACCTAAAATGTAAAAAAAAAAGAGCAATTTACAGGTTGAAAAAAAAAAGACGCAAAGAAGTGCTCGCGACGTGATTCAAACTCGGCACGTTGGCATAATAGTCGGGTGCGCTGCCGCTGCACTATACAACGTGATGCAAGCTTGGGAGCAGACAACCTTAAGTTGCTGTCAGCAGTGCGTCCGCCATGTTTTAATTCTGAAACATCCCGAACGTGACCGCAAATGTTCGAAAATGGCCGCTGTTCAAAAATGGCATTGACTGTTTGGGAGACTAATGCACCTCGGGCTCAAATAGATTCTTGTACAATATCTTCAGGTTCCTGCAGCAAACATTAAGAATGAAGTGTTTTATGGTCCCATTTCTGAAGAACAGTGTCCCAACACTGTGGGTCGAACCCAGTCCCAGCCATCAGAACAGCTTCTCTGCACGGGGGCGGTTAGGAGTTCCAGAGTGTTCCGTGTTGAAGACGTGTGAAAGGGAAACATTGAACTTGTCTCTGTCCAACATGTCTGCTAAAATAACTTTACATTTTCCTCTTCTCGCAGGACAGCCGTGCAGTGTTTAGCCCTGCAACCTCACAGCATGAGGGTCCAGAGTTTGAGTCCCCACCGATCTGTGTGGAGTTTACATGTTCTCCCCGTGTCTGCGTGGGTTTCCTCCTTGAACTCTGGTTTCCCCCACCACCAAAAACATGTTCTAGTTAACCTGCTCCAGTCAGTGCCCCCAAGCCAAGGTACTGGCTCACAACCAACAATGCGACCAAGGACATAACGTCCTTATACACAGTAAAGAACCGGGCACATTGTTAGCAGTGTTGCACGCTCAAGGGGTGGCTCAATCTGTTTGCAATACATCTTAACACCAGAATATGCTAACATTACTGACAAACTGGCTCCATGTGACACTACCCTGAGCTAAAGAGAAACTAAGTTAGTTGAGAAAAAAACACCACCAGGGTAAGCAGTAGGTTAACGAAGAGGTTGTTGATGCACGCCAGGGGCGATGGATGCTGTGAGTCTATTACGTTTATTAGTTCAGGACAGAGGCCTCAACATGACTCTATTACTACTGGAGTGGAAACAAGGAATTTCAGTCTGACTTTATTAGCTAAATTACTGTCGTGTGCATAACAGGGACTTCCCTCCCGCCCTGGGCCGTTAGGTTCCATCCATTTCTCTGCTCAGTGGGAAGACAATGATTTCAGAGCTTTGGATAATTAGTTGAGCTCTGATGTTCTGGTATGTTTTCCATGTGTTCCAGCAGCTCGCTATGTCGTCTATATTCACATGAAATTGAGATACTGACTAAACGGGGTTATGTGTTGCAGTAGAAGAGCCAACGATAGGACCCTTGTGTTGGTTAAATCTGAGATTTGGTAGGTGACCAACTGAACACACATTACACTTCCAGAGACCGTGGTTAATCCAAGCAGCATTGGGTACGCCCATTAGAGATATTAGGGACGAGCGATCATGTGACTTGTGTTCGAGTCCGCTTCCAAACACATCGCATTGGTTGTGAAAGAGCTCATTATTCGTAGGAGGAGCGGCCTCGAATGTCATCAGCTGCTCCCAGTTCGCATGTCGACCGGCGCAGCTGCGCGCACCTAGCCTAGCAAGCCAGACCCAATGCATCGTCCACGAATTGCACATCGCTAGACGTTGAATTGGGTCTGGGAAAGCTAGAATCGCCATCGCCTCCAAAGTGACGAACCAATCAGCGCGGACGTGGGCAGAGTTGGTATGGGTGACACAAGACGGGGGCGGAGTTTGGTTCGTGACGTGTGGGAGCGAGCCCGCAATGCCTGGGGTGTGTGTCAGTCTGTGTGTGTGTGTGTCTGAGTAGGAATTTTGGAAGATCGCGTCGTTACAAAATGCATTTCATTGCCAACACCGTATGGGGCTGTTTTTTTGTTTTTGTTTTAACTTGTTTTTTATTAAACACATACAAAACAGACAATACAATAACAAAAACAACATACAGTGTCACGAATAGAGTCTGTTGCAGTCATCAGAAGTCCACCATTTTTTTCTTTTTTTCAGTTTGTAGTCACGCTCCCATTTTTCCTTTATATACAAAGTAGAATGTCCCTGTGATGTCATCAAAGTTTTATACAATGTTGAAACCAATTTGTTCTTACACCCTCCTTGATATGCCCCCACAAAAATATTAATTATTTTGTGGCGTGTCTTGGTCTTTATTTCTTTCTCGTAGTATGCTTTAACTTGTAGATATCTATACCGGTCAGTCTCCTCCAGCTCAAATCTGTTTACTAGTTTTTCACATTTTTCCAGTTGGTTCCCATTAACTATGGTATATTGCTGTTATTCCTTTCTGTGACCAACGTTCAAATCTCCTATCATTCCCTCCAGGCGCAAATCTATCATCATATATAAACCAACTTAGTAGCCTTGTTTATTTATCTAGTTTGTATTTGCCAACTAAAGTATCCCAAATAGTAATTGTGTTTTTTGTAATAGCATCCAGTTGGTCTTCAAGTTTTTTCACAAGTCCCCTAGTTATTAAATTCCGTATTTCTTTGTCTGACATTGCTAACTCAATGTGTTTCCATTTAGAATAATATTTGTTATTGCACCAAAGCACCAGGGGTCTAATCTGTGCTGCGTGAAAATATTCCTTTAGGCATGGTAAGGATAGGCCCGCTTCCTCTTTAGTCAATTGCAAAGTTTTGAATTTAATTCGGGGATTCGGGGTTTCTCTCCGTCCCAATGACACCCACTTATCCCATTCTATGAATTGCTTTTGTGGGATTGGAACCGGAAGAGATTGAAACAGATACAAAAGCCTCGGAAGAATATTCATTTTAATGATGTCGATTTGTGTGGTAAAGTCAAGAATCAGTGCAGACTACCGCTCAAGATCTTTTTTAATCTCTGTATTTAGTTTTCCATAGTTTGCTTCGAAGAGTGTGTCAATATTTTTTGTTACATTGATTCCCAAGTATCTTATTGAGAGTGTATTCCATCTCAACTTGTATTTCCTCAGTATATCCTCCCGCGGGCTATAATTCAATGATAGAATCTGGGTTTTTGTGATATTGATTTTGTATCCTGAGTACAATCCATATTCTTCTAAACAGGACATCATTCTTGGGAGGCTTCTATTAGGATCCTTTAGGTAGCACAATACGTCATCCGCGTGGAGACCAATCTTATGTTCTTGACTCCCAATCGTAATATCTTGGTCCTGCCTTATCATTTGTGCAAGAGGCTCAATAAAGAGTGCGAACATCGTCGGGCTTAGACTACAACCTTGTCTTGTGCCTCTATGTAAATTAAATGTTTTTGTTAAATTCCCATTGATTTTTATTCTTGCTTTTGGTCCATGATATATTCCTCTAATACAATTAATTGACTTGTCATTGAATCCAAATTTTTCTAGTATCTTAAAAAGGAATGCCCAGTTAACACTATCGAAGGCCTTCTCTGCCTCTATACTAACTAATATTGCTTCGTCTTTATTTTTCTGAATGTTCTCTATGATATGAAGGCTTCTCCTTATGTTGTCTTGGGTTTGCCTTTCCCTAATAAAGCCTGTCTGATCTTCATCAATTATATCTGGCATGAATGTATCTAATCTCTTAGCTAAAATGGAGGTGTATAGTTTGTAATCCACGTTTAATAGGGATATTGGTCTATAATTCCCGCAGTAGTCTTTGTCTTTACCT
>OMKY01228487.1:0-14238 GCA_900302395.1 Bregmaceros cantori | reverse complement strand
GGTATATTGTTTGCGTTTAATCGAGAGTAAAAAAAACACGTTCATCGTATTGGAAATGGTTCTGAATCGGAAAATAGACGGCCAACAGTTTTTGCAACGTTCAATTCAATATCCAGGACTGCTCGTGTTGTATTTTTAGGGGCACGGCGTCCTTAAGCGCAATGAAACTCCACTCAACAATGTGCATAACGTAGCGCTTAGTTAACAGGCTACACAATACTGTATATATTTGCGTTCCTGTGTGTGTTTGTGTGTGTGTGTGTGTGTGTGTGCGTGTGTTGCGACGCACAGCATGGACTTGGTTAGAGAGTTCAAAGACAATGCACAGAGCATAATAGCAGCAGTGAATGGCAGGGGAATATGAAAGAGTGAATTGGTGGCTGATTAAAAAATAAAGTGAGTGTCCGGCTGTCAGCTAATTAACTCCGTCTCCAGACAGGCTGGAAAAATGTCAGACTGACACGAACTGAGCTGCTGTCCAAGCCGTGTGTGTGTGTGTATGTGTGTGTGTGTGTGTCTGTGTGTGTTATGTGCACTTGGTGCCCGTTCTTTTGACAGTATACGTTTTGTGCAGTATACGTGTCTTTTTTATGGATCAGTGCGTGTGCTCATGGAGAGGGGCGCCTTCTGTAAAGGTGCGTATGTTGTGTGCCACTGTTTTTGATGTGGATGCGTGCGCATTATTAATATTTTTTATGTGCAGCAGTATTAGTAATTGTGTGTGTGCGTGTGTGTGCGTGTGTGTGTAGCGCAGAGAAGGTGTAGCGCAGCGAGAGAGAGGGATGGGGAGAGGGGGAGAGTGAGAGAGAGTGTGAGAATGACGCATGTGTTGTCCCTCAGAGCCATCACATGAGTCTATCATGTGTCTGTGTCTGGTGTGCTATGTATGCTGCACTGGCGCCGCCCCTTCGCGCAGCCTGCGCGCCCGTTTT
Organism: Bregmaceros cantori; assembly: GCA_900302395.1. Classification (NCBI taxonomy): domain Eukaryota; kingdom Metazoa; phylum Chordata; class Actinopteri; order Gadiformes; family Bregmacerotidae; genus Bregmaceros; species Bregmaceros cantori. The sequence goes on along the minus strand of OMKY01228487.1, from coordinate 13,306 downwards.
TAGCACATTGATGTTTTCAACTCTCCGTCACCCGTGACGCAATTCCACAATTCTGGCTCCTGGCGGCTTCTTAAGTGCAGATGGATGACAGCACAGACACGTCAATGACAGCGCCTCATATGAACACAGTATAGCAGGGCTGCATATAATAGATGGGGAAACTTCTGGCCTGCAGGGGGAGCCAATTAGTGATTCCACATGCTGTGTATAATAATAATAATAATAATAATAATAATAATAATAATAAATAATAATAGTGAAAATTATTATTGTTATTGTTGTTATTATTATTAGTATTATTATTGTTATTATGGTTGTTGTTGTTGTTGTTGTTGTTGTTATTCTTATATTTTTTTCAGAGACTGGGGTGCAAGAATGTAGATATTGTGTTTTGTCGTTGTTGTTGTTGTTGTTGTTATTATTATCATCATTATCATTATTATTATAGTTATTGTTTTTATACTTATATTTACTATCTAATTTATGTGTTATTTCACGGTTATAATCTTGTTTTACTAGAAAACATGGCTGCAAAGATCCAAATAATGATTTCACTGTCTTTGTTGGCTCTATCAGCCTACTCTTCCATGCTGACTTGAGGCATATTGGAAGAGGGGTTCTCACCACCAGCCCTAGAAAACAATGGCTATGACTCGACTAGAATTCATAAATAATCAAATAAATACCAGCATGCCAACACACTGGTGCAGTAATCATCGTATTTCACTATCTCTACTTGTAGCAGAATGTCCACCAACATATAGGCCATCATTTTCCAGAATCCTCAATCCAGCTTTCTGTTTTGTGTTGGTATCTCGAGTCCTGGCCATTCGTGAATGTAATGCCGTCGTTTGGGGTTGCCAAAACAATGTTTTAAACACTGTAAAAACCTTTTTCAGTGTTTTTTTTCTGTCTACTCAACAATTAGCCAGATAGATGCTTACACAAAAGGGGGAAACAAATCTTTAGGATCCAAAATTACAGAAAATAACACGGGTGCATTGTCAGTCATTTGCATTTGAAAACGTTCCCAAGTGCTACTTCGAATTTATGGTTGGGATTATTAATCATTATAATCAGCAGATAAAAAAGCAATTAAAAACAATAACTGCAATCCCTTACAACAAATGTCCACACTCCAATGAAAATAGGGTCTGTTCCAATTTGCACACTTCAGCACTTCGTATACTTCGTTGGAGTGCACCGTGCTGTTCCAATTCAAAAGTAGAGAAATGAAGTGTGCCACAAGTACCCATATGGTACGCTTTGAATGGCTAAAATACGAAGTTTGGGTCGATTAGTCACATTAGTAAAAGAATGAATCACGATTGACATGTGAAGTTAGTTTTTAGTGTAGCTGGTGACAGAGTATTCCATTTGGAATAGCACACATTGTTATTGTAGTGTATACTGTACATCGTGCACAAAATTGAGTGCCCTTCCCTAAGTACACAAATACACAGCTATAGTAACACTGTAGAAACACAGTAGTTAAGAAAGAAAGTGACGCATTAGCAGGTAATAACATTCTTAGTAGGTAAAGGTTACACGCCTCCATTTTGACTACACTGAGTTCCGACGGTTCATTTCTCCGACAGCTTTAGAAGTTCCACGGTTCTGACCGCAAATTTGTTGCCCCAACATGGAAGGGCCGCGGTTGCGGCATGCTGGAAAGGCCGTTCTTAACCCATACCGCCGTATGTCACTTTCTTTCTTAACTACCGTGTTACTACAGTGTTACTGTAGACGGCATTCCATTAACCGGAATGCTGGCTAATTGAAATGCCGGCACTGACACCCAATGGGGAGGAACGTTGCCGTTCTGATGCATTGCGGTAGATGATCGGAGTGGAGTAACGCCGAAATGGTTGGTGACTCCCGTAGGTAGAGTGCTAGGTTGTACTACAACACTACAATGCTTCAGAAAGTATACGGCAGGTTGTTGGTTCGTAAAGTAACATACTGTGTGAGTGTCCTATGTTGTAGTCTAGAGATGCATTAGATACAAAAACCATCACTCTGCGTTCGCTGCAGTAGTCGGTCTGTCCGTCCTTGGTCTGTCAACACAGTGCACTACAAAGCCCCGAAACACCATAATGGCACAGATAGTCATGAGTTCGCCTCCCTTCAACGACAGTTTTGCCACAGGTCGCCTCCCTCTTTTTCACCCCCTTTCCAGCTAATCCTGAAAAAAGCTGGAAAAAATACATCAAAAAACACTGCTGCCTGCTGAAAGTAATCCTTTACTTTTTAAATGTTCTGATGAGATAATGTTATGTATTACAAATTAGTAAATAGGAAAACATTACTTTTTAACTCTCTGGGTGCTAGACAACTCTCAAAATGTATGTGAGTTAAAATCCTTTTTTTTTTTTTCAATTTCATTTTTTTGGGCACAAGCGCCATTTTTCCATTTTGTTGACAGGGTTAGTGTGAAGGGGGACGAGAGAGTGGGGAAGCAGACCTGCAGCGTGCGCTGTGAGACTAAGCCACAGCCACAAGACTGTATGGGGCTGGATGACCGTCTGTGCCACAGAGCTAGCCGGTAAAAGGCAGAGTAGATATAAAACACTTAAGGTGAGTTAATACAAATATTTTAATATCAGCAAAGTCGTGTTAATGCTATTGAGGAATTTATCATCTGCTCTGAGCATTTGGTGAATTTAAACAGCAGTGCAGCTTATGTGAAAATTGATGCCCTGAAAGGGTTAAAAGTAATTCCTCCAAACCTACATACATACAGCCATATTTACATATATACATGTGCGTGCATCGCTGTATGTATGCACAGGAGCACACTAAGCAAGGAGGTAGTGGGGTGAGGTGGGGGTGGGGAATGGATGACGCATGTGGCCTGATGTGATCCTCCTCTGAAGATGAAGTTTTAAAACTAGTGAGAGCTGATGTGACCGTAGCTAACCTAGCAGTAGATAGACGAGTGGCAGTAGAGCCAAAGGGATATATGTTAAAAGAGGACATGGGCCTGCATATTGGCAGACAGCCACAAGGGATCGCAGCTGAGCAACTGGAGTGAACATGGCTCCAAATCTCCGGTCGCCCCATTCAATTCTATGAGTACGATGGAGAAAGTATTCAGAAAAAAGTTGTAAAATGCAATTCATCGTATAAATTACCAGTCCACCAGTACTGCCTCATTTACAAAGGAAAAACATATACAGTCTTATATGATATACAGCGTATGACCCCATTCCAAACCTGCAGCAAGTGAAGACGTCATCAAAAGTCGACGGCTCCCTAATTCGAGGAATAGCTGTTCAGTCCAGCCGCCATCTTCCCTGCACCTTCCATTGCATGGTAGATAGGCCAACAGTGGTTAGCCTAGTAGTGGTTAGCATAGCAGTGATTAGCTTAGCAGTGGTTTGCCTAGGACACTCTGGCATGGCGACAGTCTGAGCCGGGATTTGAACCACCAACCTTTCAATCTTCAACCTTCCGGCCGTAGGAACGGCCGATCCCATGTATGTTTGCCTGAACTGTAATGAGCTGATCCTCATTCATTGCTGACTATTCTTGCTTGAACGGCTCAGAATGTGTTTGCTTACAGAAGTTCTATGTGAAATCTATAACTCGTCAAGTCGAGCGGCACAGTGTGGCTCTCTAGCCTGCATCTCGTGGTCCAGTCAATCTGCTGTTTGTCTGACTGTGATGAATGGACACTCAGGCTGGCCCGGCATGTAGATGGAGGAGATGGAGTGGAGTGCCACACCGAGCGATTGAGTTAATTAGGGCTGCAACTAAAGTTATTATTTATTTGGTCACAATTAATCAAAGAATTGGTTCATTTTCCCTTTAAAATCGGAACAATTATTAAAGTTAATTTGTGTGTTTGTGAAATTTAAATATTATTAAAAGTTTGGGTCGACGCGGTGGCCGACCGGGTAGAGAGCGCGTCCCCCAGACCATCAGTCGAGCAGTGCCGCAGGTTCAAAGCCCCTGTCCGCCTTTTCTGCAATGCCTCCCCCTGACTCTTCACCCCAGTTTCCGATTTAATCCTGTCACTATCTCTCTCAATAAAGAATAAAAAAACGGTGCTTGCGCCCCAAAAGTATTTTTTTAAAGTTTTCAAAGTTAATATTGCAAACGTTTTTTCTGTCTCGCTATCTCCACTTATTTATTTATCTTTTTAGAGTAATTTTTTGGCCGCACACGCCGTTTGTTTGAGAGATGTAGTGATAGGATTAGCTGGGAAACTGGAATGAAGAGTCAGTGGGAAACATTGCAGAAAAGTCGGAGAGGGGATTAGAACCTGTGGCACTGCTCGGCCTATGGTCTTCTCCAATTATTAGTCCGTTTCCATTTTTTAATGTTAACATGGATGAGCCATCATGAGTCTACTCTTAACTTATAACTTACAGTCTTTTCACACAAACATACTTGTTATGCTATTTGTATTGTTTGTGTTGCTGTGGAGCTTAGCAGTATTCAGTATCTAACCCCCTGTAGGCTGGCCCTAAAGCAACTTTTCGCAATAGCCGATTTCCATGCTTCAATAAAATTGTATTACATTTTTTTACCCAATTAAACGTTCTTCTAAAATTCGAATAAAAAATCAGTACGTAAAGGGATGTGTGGGCTATGACATGTGGAAGTTTGGTGAAGTTTGATCAACTAATCATCAAGATATTAATTCCATTGGACTGGACTTGCTATTTTCAGCATGTTTTTTTTACATTCCCTCATGTGCGCCAGGCGTACCAATGGCCGAATTCTTCCGTTATATATATTTTTCGGATAGCCCAATTTCTTACGATTCCAGCAGAGTGCCATTTGTCAACAGAATCTCACATTTCAATTTTTAAAAAATGAAACCGTAAAACTTTGTGACTCACTTCACACAAGGAAGCTCCAGGTTGCCACTCTCCAGGTTTGGCAATCGAGTCCATTGTGTCCCAGCAGCGACAAACGGGCAGCGATTCCTGGCGGCCACCGGTTTGTTCGTGAATTTGGTTGGGGAAAAAACTGCGGTTAAAATATTTGTTTAAATATTTTTTCAAAATCAATGAAAATTAGTGAACACACTGAGCAAAACGTGGAACCACATTGCAAGTAGCATGAGAGCTAAGATAATGGCTGCCACAATGACACAGGGAATGGAGGCTGGCATTAGGAACAACATATATTCAAGACTTTTAAGAATGGGCCAAGATACGATTAAGAATACAATACGATGCGAGATATTCGAATACGAGATAAATGGTTGATTAATGCTGATTGATTAATTAAATTAATGATCAAATTAGTTATTAATTAGGCAATTATTTCAGTAATTGATTATCATTGATTAATCTGTTCCAGCTCGAGATTCAGTGTCGCACTGTCACATTTTCAGAGACTTGATTCTGCATGAATTCCTTCAAAATGCGAATGATTCAAGTCTTTAAATCCAAAACCTTTCACATAATATGCACTGATGTTTCAAGATCCAGCAGATATTAGAAAGAATAGAGAGGAGATGTTCTGGGGAGAATTATTTACAACCTTTGTACGCGTTGTTCTTCTCCTCCAGGAATTTAACTTACTTCCGGGGTCGCAATGCGGGGACAGCAGCTTGAGCAGGGAAGCCCGGATCTCTCTCTCTCTCTCCGGCTACCTCTCCTATTCTTCGGGTAGAGGTGTAAAGTAATATAAGGCTTTGTGTACTACATCCTTTTAGGCCTAATTCCCGCTGTATTCTTGCTCACGGGTCGAGAGCAACGATTTGTTGTGATTTATCGCAGTTATATAAATATTTCCAGCTGCCGCTCCTCACAGTGGATCAAGGACTTCCTGACCAACAGACCTCAGTCTGTGAGACTTGGCTCCCACCTTCCCTCCACAAGGCCCCTGAGTAACAACACCAACCTTATTATCAAATTTGCAGATGACACCACCATAGCGGCGGGTGAGGAGAGACTGGTGGCCTGGTGTTCGGACAACAACATTGCTCTGAACACCAGGAAAACAAAGGAGACTATCATCAACTTCAGGAAGCTCAGTGCAGAGCCACCTCCGGTTTCTAGATGTCCTCATAGTAGCTGATCTCACCTCTGATAACATCGCAGCTAGGCCTGGGATGATTTCATGACATGATCGTCAATTGTGATCATGAGTCATCATGATTTGTTAATCGTCCCTATTTTTTAATATCGTATGATCGCCAAAATTGTCACCATCTAAAAAAAAAAAAAAAAGACGGAACGCGTCACAAATCGGATTCAAAAGTGCATTCATGTATGCACCTCAACAGATCCGAATGAGGTGGAATTAGTTTGAATCAGGTTGAAAGAGGTAGTCAACGGGATGCTGTGAATACATCTCTCTATATATATTTGATGCGCCTGAGGGTTGTAAACAACTTGGCTTGCTTTGTGGCAGTTCATACAGCATTATCATTTCTCAGTCCCCTTCATTCTTTTTTGTGCAAGTGCCTTATGTCTATATGAGTGCTGTTATTGCACAGAATACAGAATACACATACACAAGCACACATTGGCGCGTGCTCCGCCTCCTCAGTCTCTGCAGGCTTCCCCTGAACTTTTCATGGGCACCGGTGGGTAACGGGTGGAACGAGTCCAGGTGAGTTTTGAAATTACCTCGGGCGCGTATGGTGCTGTTCTCTGCGACTATATGGGTGGGTAAGTCTAAAAAATCTGAATCCGTGCAGGACTTTCAGAGACTCATTATCGCAGCCGTAGAAGTACTAAACATTCTTCGTGCTCATCTTCAACCACATGCATACAAGCATAAATAGAAACAGTATGATGCGCCGGTATATTGACGCATCGGTCTATAGACAGGGGCGCTGTCAGTCAGGACGGGTGCGCAAAATATTGCCGCCGTTTCGCTTTCCGTTTCAGCATCACAGTTCGCAGCCAGTGAGGACGAGGTGAGTGTCAGCATAGAGCAGACGGCACTGTCGAATGCCTAAGTGGGGAGTCAACCGTAGTAAAAATTTAAAAGACAAGGTTCATGTCTGTTCTCCTTCGTCAATCTAAAAAGCATTCATATGTTTGGTCCCTGAACCAAAATACAAATTCTGTTTTCCCCAACTACATTACCAGTTACGTATTGGCAATGAAAATGGAGAAAAAGAAATTGGGGGCCGAATGTATCTCGGTTGGGAAAGTGGCCGTTCCAGCAACCAGAGGGTAGAAGACCCAAAGGTTGGTGGTTTCAATCCCGGGTCCAACAGCCTCCATGCCACTTGAATAAATTGCTTGCTATGTGTGTGTGATGGTTGAGTGCCTTTTTTAAAAAACTAAATTACCATTGAAAAGTGTAAATTGATTACTAAAGTATTAGAAATCAAAGAATGAATAAATTAAAAAAAATCGAAGGACATGTTTGATGAATTATGAGCTATCTTATTTCATCAATGCGATCAATCATGATTAAACTTTTAAACAATTGGCTGCACTATATTATACATACATACATTCATATAATATAAATGTATTGGTCACTTTACTATAAATAATCATTGTTATCAAGCAGTATGACATTTTTATTGATATACATCTTTTTCTACCATCCAGCCTCTGTACACAGTATATTCCCACGGCTGTGCTTGTCTTCAGGAAGGAGAATTCCACAGACTGGTCAGTGTACATACGTACCCCTCACCTCATTTCACATGCATGTCGTACGCACACATTTGTGAAAATGTGTGCGTACGACAGTGCTCCAGTGATGTCACAGTGGCCTTCCAATGTACGGACGGTGGCTGGCAGACTCAGAAATTATTCATTAGCTGCCAACGGGGGAATGGAGCCGGCAAATATCAGCTTTACTCAGCCTTGCTATCAATGGACTGCGAGGCTATGGCAGCCTCCTTAGACTGTGTTCTGTGCTCTGCCCCATCCGCCACCTTGTCCATATCGCATCCAAATAGTGCACGATGTGTCCATCGGCCCACACTTTGTATTTTGGGCGTCCAAAATGCACCATTCAAGTACTTGTGTCATTTTGTCACTTTTGAAATGAAACAGTAATATGGCGTCCAAAATGCACCATCCAAGTACTTGCGTCATTTTGTCATTTTTGAAATGGAACAGCAATATGCACATAAACAAAGTATACTAAGTGCTGAAGCGCGCAAATAGGAACAGACCCTTAGTCTAATTCGGAGCACGTCAATACCTCTTATGGCCTGTGCACACCAATGCAACTGCCTGTGTGATGACCAGGTGTCACATTTTGTGTTTATGGAATAGATTAGAAAGAGGAAAATTGTCTGACTTTGAATACAAACTATTGTATTTAAATAGTTGTTTTTGTTGCTGTGGTTTTAGCGCGTTGCAATACCGCCTGGCGTTATTGCTGCAAGATTGCTGAAACCTGACAAAGCTGTGCCTTTTTTCAGGGGGCGCAGTGCACTGGCCATTAGGGATATCGGCATGCTTGCTCATAGTACTACCAAAAAAGGGTATTGGCAAGTACCTATCCTAATATTGGTCTGTTACGGGTGGCGCGTGAAGGCGAATTTCCGATCACCCCTGACGATAAAAAAATGTCTAATAAGACTCACATCACCTTGCTGGGGGGTGTCGTCCACCCCGCTGTGTCCTAACAGCAGGGCTCGCGGCTCGAGGTCCCCTTAAAATAGATGGTTATGACGCGCACTGAGGTCCGCTCTCCTGCGGCCAGGCTCGTGGGTCACTTGCGGCGCCGACACGGTTGTTGTCGGCCCTTTTCTGGAACGAAGGCGAAAAACTCCCGCTGCTCCCAGCAACGGGGACGCTGCTCCACGCTCCATGTAGGGATGGTGCACTCCATAGTGTAGATGCTGCGACGCGCCGGTCGTTGGCTGAGGCAAGTGGCTGAAGTCGGTGCCTGGCCGTCCGCTCGCCTCTCGTAGTCGGAGCACCATCCAGCCGGGGGGCCGAACCGGTCCGATTCGACCGCCGGCGCACCAGAAGATTTTGAGGGTCACCAGTTTGGGGGCCGTAAGATCCGCCAGCGGCGGAGGAAGAACGCAGGCAGGATCACTCCAAAGTGCTCAATGTGATATGTGTTTATTTCACAAAGGACCAGTTCACAAAGAGGCAGAGGCCTATCGGCTCACTGCATTTATAGGCAGAACACAGAACATTCCAGACATGTGATGTCACAATGATAGGCTGACAGCTACCAGCCAGCCCCATGTGACCTCCCATGTGTCATTGTATCAATCTAAACCACACGTGATGAAATCCTGTATATTGACAATTCTATTAATATGTAGATCACTACAAGCTAACCATGTGGCCTCTTACCAAGCGTTTGTGGTTCCTTGGCAACAACCGGGCCGTAATCCCATCTTGGTATGAGATCAGTTGGCCGGCACGTTCAGAGTTGTTTATTGTGGTCTAAACTGTGCCGATCTAAATACATTTTAACGCAAGCTTCCACTCTTGCTCGCATTATTATGCCAATAGTTCTGGTGTTTGTGATAGTCCAAATTCACGGTCCTTGGGCGTAAAGCCAAAAAGGCAATTGTGACTTGTGGTCTTTGGCTGGGAAGGGCGTGGGTCCTTGAAGCAAAGTACACAAGTATCCAGTACACCAAGCACGCACCTTTAACATGCACTCTTACATCCATAATGCATGTTTCAGTTTCAATAAATAATTACCACCAGGAATCATAATACGGTCCTCATAATCATACACCATCTCGGCTTATAGCAGAAAATGCACCAGAGGTGACGATGCAGCGCTGTGTTGTTGTGATTGGTAGGTTTTTTTTTTTCTGCGTCAGCGCCGTTTTTCCATCTTTATTGGATAGGATTAATCAGAAACTGGGTTGAAGAGATCGAGGGTAGACATTGCAGACAAGTCGACGAGCGTAGTCGAACTCGCGACCCTGCGGACGCTGCGGTAGACACAGCGGCACTAACATGAATGGGGTCGCGTTAGGTGCAGTGTCCATAACCACTCGGCCAACGCGGAACCCTGCCTCTTCTATTTTTATACCTTCTAAAAATCCCTCAAGGCAGAGTTTTGTCAGGCCGATTTCGGCACGTTTGATATGACCGTATTTCAGAGATCTGCTTTTGGTTATCACCTTTATTATGTTATGTTTTAATTTATTTGATATGGTCTTTACATGATACATTGGACAAACAGATGCACTGTGTGTGTTTTAGCAGGAGTGCTAATTTTCAACACCTGTGCACAGAAGGATATACTTAGACGAATATACAGTCAAGTACAAGGAATACAAATATAACTAGCATCAATGAAAACATAACATCCATTAATACTAAAGGAAATACAAATATATAGCATTATTAATACAATACCACCTCTAATACCATTAGACAAAAGCAAACACGATCACTCAGGTCAGTTGGGCAGAGCTATATGTGAGCAATTTTAATTTAATTTCAGCCATGATTTCAGTCCTCTCTCAAATGCATTGCTGTCTGTCTTTATTTTTAGCTCTGTTGGTATTGAGGGCCATAGGTTTGCCCCCTCAAGCGGTCTAGACATATTTTAAGATTCAAGATGTTTTTTATTCGTCCGAAGGGAAATTTGTCTTGAACATACACATGACTGCCACATACTATTAGTCAGGCCAGTACTATACAAGGACCCTGTACAAGGCATCTGTGATGTCACAATTCCTACATATAGAGAGGCTGGCTCTATGCAATGTTTTTTGACAGTATCAATGATGTTCAACACAACACGCAGATAATGTCCTCGGGAAGGGGTAGAGGCTGTTGTACTGAAAGAGTTAAAAATATATGAATTTGTCTTGCTCTAGTATATTTTTTTTGGTGGGAGTGGGATCACAAGCGTCTTTTTTTCATTTTTTTTGACAGGCTTAGTGTGAGGGGGCGAGAGGGACTAAGCCACAGGCAAGATTGGTCTAACTGACTGCCAGACCTGCTCTAGTTATTTATTTGTTTATTATTTTGGTTTCGCTTCCTTTTACAGTCATGCTAATTAATGTAATTACATAGCAATTATGTAACTATATAGTAATTACTTAGTAAAAACTCATTGTTACCAAGTCATTAGATGGTAACAATATAGACTACTAGGTTCGTGGTAAATATTGTGCAGTTACAATTGTTTAAGTTTTGTAAGTATATAATAACTATTTTGTAAATACAATGATAACCAAAGCCATTGTTGTTACCATGTAATGACTTGGTAACAATGTGTATTTTACTATATATTTATTTACTATGTAATTACACATAATTAGCGTATATGTAAAAGGAAGCATTACCATTATTTTTTGTATACAGCGACACAACTTGGTGATGCCTCTCTCCCGCTTTTCAAGTGTTTGCTTTTTTCTTTTAAGATACCCCCTGGAGGAGACCGATGAATGATGGTTGTAATATTGGTTTAACTTCATTTTGATGAGATGATTATTGAGGTCACATTTCGCAGACATCAGCGAGAGAGATAGAGGGAGAGAGAGAGAGAGAGAATATTTGAGTGAAAGTGTTTGGTGACAATTCATTAAAAGCTTGGGTATGAGTCAACAGAGAAAGGAAAGAAAAAAAAACTTGTCTTCCACATTTGCTCTAGCGTTACGTTAGATAATCCGGCCCCGACCAATAGGAGCCCTTTCCCTTTCTGCTCCGGCAATCAGAGGCTCCCTGGCACAATCCAATCAGACGGCTCGTGGCACGGTCCAATCTGAGTCACCCGGCAAACTCAATAGCCCGACAGAATGCTTTGTGCAGCTGTCATGGATGACGTTGGTCGGCTTATTTCATTTCTTGAAAACATGGCCCTGAAACGACGTTACAAGAACCGAGACTCGCCTGCTGCGCTGCCTGAACACACTCCACACCTGCCGCGCTGTGTGGGTTATGGTGTCTTTTAATCCCACTAGAGACACAATGACAATCTAACTGTAGAATGAGGGTAACAAGTTGGACAATCACATGTCTTATTCAATCAGTCAGGTGTCATCACAACCCCAGTTTAAGAAAAAAAAAACCCTTCAAGCTATTTTCAGCTGTATTCGACGGGATTAATCAATGTGGAACCTCCAAACTAATTGCACAAGATTGCCTGTTTATAGACACCCAAATACTTTCTTTCTTTTCTTGCGTTTATTTCTGGTTGTTTCTGTGGGCAAATACCTGAAAATTTCTGCACTGGACTACTTCATCAAGTGGGAGGTCCCGGAGGTACAGGGGTATTGAATAAATTGTGTTTGTTGGCCTCGTTCAGACTGAAAGTGCGTGTTATCTGCGTGTCGATCGGCCCGCTGTTTCTGCGCCGATACCATTCCTACACTGAGGCGTAGGAATGGAGGGCATGCGTGTGTGTTCACACATCCTTCGGGTTCTCCGCATCGGAGGGGCGCAGAACAAGCACCGCAAGCAACGCCTTTCATTACGACGTCACAGGAGTGCGTTACATCAACCAGCGAACAGCGCCTGCCGCTTGAACAGACATGCACCTGCGCCAGACATGAACCTGCGCCAGGCATGCCCTGCGCCAAACTCAACCGTTAACTTACCGTGTGTGTATGTGTGTGTGTGTGGTGTGTGTGTGTGTGTGTGTGTTAGAGAGCGGTTCAAGAGTGGTGTGCGTGCCCGCACGGACGTGTCGCGGGTCGAGCTCTCTTCAATGGGTTACTATCGTACACGTACCCAGTACACGCCTGCGTGTTGGCAACACCAGCCAGTGTCCTGCAACGGGGCATATATATGCTGAAACGGGTGGGTTTTAAACATTCAAAATTTTTACGGGCGGGTAAGTAAATATACGGGTGGGTAGACGGGTATTAAGTGAATTAAGAGTAGGCCTGTGTTTCCCACTGCATGTAAAACAAACTCGCCTTCACAGCACACACTTGTTATAATGGCCCCCCCCCCCAATCGTGGGACTTATGGTTTGCTCCGTATATGGGCTCGCTTTCCCTGCGCTGAGTTAAAAACAAGCCCAGTGTGGTGCGCGGGCCCGCCGTCAGCGGGCAGTGTATATGGGCGCAAAACAGCCCCTTAATTCTCGATTCACGCGCAAATAGGTTTCCATCCACAGCCTTTAGCATATGAGATTCGTACATCTTCACGGGAACACGTTCTTGTGCAGTGCCTCAGAACACATGCACGTCTCCGCTGGGCACCGGTGCACACTCACACACACACAGGGAAAGCCAGTCGGCGTGTATGCGCAGCGATTGGCTGTGTGTGTGTCTGTGTGTGTGTCTATGTGCATGACGTCATGCGTCAAACACATTCTTGTTTCAAGAAGAGCCTAGTAGGCGCTTAATTTCCAGAGGTGTGTCTGCATGGTCCAATCAGATGCCAGTATATTCTCAGTATGTAAAATCGTCAGCTCATCAGCTGTT
>OMKY01228486.1:852-26758 GCA_900302395.1 Bregmaceros cantori | reverse complement strand
GCCAGATAGACTTTTCTTGGTTTAATTTGAAACTTTGAACTATAGGTGCCAGCCTGCCAGGTGCGAATACACCCTTACGCTAGGTTTCCATTACAGAGATTTTTCTGTACGGTACGTATACGGTCCGTATACGTGAGCAAACAACCGTGTTGTCACCGTTGTAGCATGCTCCATTGTGCTGAAATACGTGCCGTAGACGTACGGACCGTATACGGACCGTATACGGACCGTACAGAAAATCATTTATTTTGATTTTTCACCGCACGTATACGGTACGTACTGGGGGCGTGGCCGTGTGCTCAGTGATTGACAGCAGCGTTGAACAATCAGCGGACTGTGCGCTCCAGTACATGAAAGGCGAAGATATATATTCCAAAGTTTAAACCGAAGCGGCCTCGTCCACGCGGCTTTGTTGTGCGTGTGTGTGCGCGTGTGTGTATGCCTGTGTGTGTCATGCACACACACACGTATACACGCACGCACGCACGCAGACACGCGCATTTCTGTCGTCGCAGCCTCTTGTCTATCCCCCCGGCACACAAAACAGGCAGATGCACACACAAAAGTCCCGTACACACGCAGACACACACACACGCACACACACACAAGAGTGCACTACACACACACGGGACTGTTGTGTGTGCGCCTGGAGCGTTCCGCTCCCCTTTACGTGTATGTGTGTGTGTGTGTTTCTGTGTGACACATACATACACGCACGCGCGCGCACCAAAGCTGCGTGCACGAGGCCGCTTCGGTAAAAACTTTGGAATATATTACTTCGCCGTTCATGCGCATGGATGTCTCTCAATTGAACCACTGGGGAGACATCCGACGCACGCTCACGCACGTACACACACACACGCGCGCACCAAAGCTGCGTGCACGAGACCGCTTCGGTAAAAACTTTGGAATATATATATTACTTCGCCGTTCATGCGCATGGATGTCTCTCCATTGAACCATTGGGGAGACATCCGGCGCGCGCGCGCACGCACACACACACACACACACACACACAAAAGAACAGCAACAAGCGAACACACACACACACAAACACACGCTCACCTCTGCGCTGCTTCGTAGCCACGTGCTATTGTTGACAACTGCATGGGGGCGGGCTGCATGAAGTGTGTGTTATCGCGTTATGTATGTTCACGCGCGAATACCAATGCACCGCACACAGGAGTTTTGTTGACAATGGAAACAGCAATCTTCCAACCGGACCGTATACGCACTGACCGTGTACGGACCGTATACGGACCTCTCTGTAGTGGAAACCTAGCGTCAAGCGCGCTAAAGTAGGGCTGCAATGAGTAGTCGATGACTAATCGATTATGAAATTCATCGACAACTAATGCAATAGTCGATGATCTCCAAGGAATTTGGATCCAAGGATCATTAGTTTCAGCAATTTTTACTGACACTACCTATTGATCTACAAAAATGTTATATTCAGAAAAATAATTCAACATTATTGATGAGAAAAATATTGTGAAAAAAAAACATGGAAATATTAGCATAAAAATTAATTAATGAGTGTCCAAGTAACTAAATTGTTCATTTGCTTACTATCGTGAACCAAAATTGACTAATTTCAATTTGACAAGATTAATTTCTGTGTCGCTATTAATATTTTGGGTATTTTTCAAGGAAAAATGCCAACTGATTAATCGTTTCACTAATCGACTATTAAAATAATCGTTATTTGCAGCCCTACCCTAAAGGTTAAATGCTGTGGATTGTGGACGTCAACATATTACATTTTCTCAATAAAAACTTTTTCACTTTTGAATCTGGAAGATTCAGTATCTCGTCTGTCATGTCAAGGGCTCAGTTTACATCATTTTAAAGTTGTATGAGCAATTGTATTTCATTATAACAATACTTATTGTCCAGGCCTGCAAGGAAGTTGCTACTTGTAAGGCAGCCAGTCTAGCTGTCAAAGATGGCTTGCACCACATGTCTTGATTCTCCAGCTCTTTATAAACTTGATCTTTCCTGTGTTTAGAGAAGCGACATTGTGCGTGCAGTCTATGAGCCCAATGATGAAGAATGCGAATGGAAGGCCGGCGAAGAAGAGGAACTCACCGTAAGTAACCACTGGCAGGCAAATCCAGCTTTAGTGGAGTGTCTTAACAGACTGAGTGCCTGTGGCACACCTTTTTTAACCATTGGCAGATGCCGATACAAAGTTCTGATCCTGCAAAAATTGGAAGTACCCAAATTATTTGGCACAATTGTCAATTTCCATAATGGTCAAAGTAAATAAAATCATTTGGCTCCCCAACTCATTTACCGATATTGATCGGTACTCCAAAATAAAAAAAAATTATCAAACCAAATTTGGCAAGAAACAAATGTGTCAATTTGATGCCTAAATGGCAACAAATGTATTGGTGCCATATTACTTATTAAATGTAGTATTTTATTTACATTTTGAGATGTATGTTTAGTCTTCCTAGAGCTATGGTAGATGTACATGAGTTGAAAATTGAGTCTTAACTTACACTCCTTGAAAAGTAACGGAAAGAGTGCAGTCACTTACGGCTCTGCTGTTTGCAGGAGGAGATGAAGGAGAAGGCAAAAGTGGAAGAGGAGAAGAAAGACGAGGAGAAGGAGGACCCCAAAGGAATCCCAGAGTTTTGGCTGACAGTGTTCAAGAACGTTGACCTACTCAGTGAAATGTTGCAGGTAGGACTTCCCTCTGTGTGCTCTTGGTGTCGAACCATGCAGATATCCACCTTGGTATCGTCTAGAGCGGGGGGGTTCTTAACCTTTTTCACCTCGAGGACCCAATTTCTGGCTTAAAGTAACTTGTGGACCCCTTAATTGAAAGCGACAGTCAATTTATCATGCCTGGATATCAATCATATGGCAGCAACATTTGGAATACTGTATAAAAATCACTTTTAAACTGCTGGAATGTTGGTTTCTCTTGGTCAGGGCTTAAACAAAATCTTTAAAATTCCGTTCCGAACGGTTCAGGCATGCCTATGTTTAGCGTTTTTGTTCTCGGAACTGTTCCTCCACCAAATATCGGTCCTGAACCGGTTCAGAACGCGAACATTAAATTCCTTATCTTGTGCATTAAGTTTAGATGGTTAATACAAAATATTTCTGGACTTTCAAACAGTCTTACTGTATTAACGTAAAACCACGGTTAAAACCCCATTACATTCACTTCCTCGTCTATCCACAAGCTGGAGCCCCAGATGCAGGGGGCTTGATGACAGACAGTGAAAGTTGGATGGGTGCGCAACCGGACATAGGATATGTTCAAATATAGAGAACAGAAAAAAAGTTTTTAACCGGTTTTGTGGATTTCATAATGTTCAGTCTCTGTTCCGGAACAGTTGAAGAAATCTTTGTCAATTTCCACTCCTTGTAAAATTCTGTTCCTTTTTGTTCCTTGAACCGCTTCGAGGCCCTGCTCTTGATGCTACTTATAATGAAACACTTTCATTCCTTGAGAAATTGACGTACTCCACACAGGTAAATAAAGGCTGTGTTGTGGAGAACGCATACATCAACACATTCTGACCTTTTGCCGACCCCCTGCTTAAGAATGGGGTTGTCTCATAAAGCCGTTCCTCATACAGCTGTAGCACAAGTAATTTTAAATCGATGGCGAATGCAAAGCAATTACATCCCAGACGGTCTGCGTTTTGGGTATATGTGTGTATCTACATTGAGCTATAGCCCTAATAATGGGCATATGTTTGATCTTCCCTCGCGACTGTTTCTGCAGGAACATGACGAGCCAATTCTGAAGCACTTACAAGATATCAAAGTTAAGTTCTCCGATCCCGAACAGCCCATGGTGAGTCTCAGCCTTCAATGCTGCTTGGCATCTGTAACTGATTAATCGATTATTTAATTAATCGGCAACCAATTTAATCGCTTAATCGACAGTGATTGATCGTTTCCTTGTTTGGTCACTCTATGTAAATGTGTTAAATGTTGCTCAACGTTTAATACTTTGTAATATCAATACGTTTCAGGTTAATAAACCTTCCGAATTTGTGCAGCAGAAACAGTTTTCCAGCTAATTTTGTTTTAAAGCTGAAAATGGAACGAAAGGGCCAAAAAAAAACAAAGAAATAATCATTCCGATTTATAAGGGAAAATGAACCGATTAATCAGCCTTTTTCTGCCGATTAATCAATGATCAAAAATGCCATCTCTCTGCAGAGCTTCACGTTAGACTTCCACTTTGCACCCAACGAATTCTTCAGCAACACGTTGCTCACAAAGACTTACAAGATGAGGTCCGAGCCAGACAAGGACGAGCCTTTCTCATTTGACGGACCGGAGATCATGGCCTGCACAGGGTGGGTACTTCATGACGTACACTAAAATGAATGTATGGGGTTAAAGGACAACATGTGTATCATAAATCAGTCTCTTCATGAACAAACGGCTACATAGGATTTGGCATGAGTGCCATTTTCCACCTGTAGTCCTTTGGTAGGTGGGATAATAGTGCAATTTTATCATCCCCGAAAATTATACAAAGTCAAGTGTCTTCATTGCTTTGTGCAAATGACTGTGTGAATTGTAGACCCTTGCGGTCAGCTGTCATGCGGTGAACTCAAAGGTCATGGCATCTTCTGAAATATACCTGAGAATATCTTTACATGCCAGCACTTGACATTTTGGGAGCTTTCACTATGAAGTTCAATCAGTTAATGTATTTGCATTTTTGTTCATTAGTTTGATGCAGTTCCACGCTAATGCTGTATGGGGCATTGACTGAATGTAACGTAATCTGGGGGGACCTCTAAATGCCCACTTGATGCAAATTTTGCGAAGAAATTACAACAATGCAACAATCACTAACTCCCTACCCCTATGGCAAACATGGAAAACCTTTTTTTTAAGTTATTTTTTTTCTGGCGTCGGCACAGTTTTTCCATCTTATTGGATAGGATTAGTCGGAAACTGGGTTGAAAAGATCGGGGGTAGACGCTGCGACAAGTCGATGAGCGGAGTCGAACTCGCCACGCTGCGGTAGACACAGTGCGACTAACATGAAAGGGGCGGTGTCCATAACCACTCGGCCAACGCGGACCCTGTAAAACCTTTTTTAAAAGGTAATTTTTCAGCTCGCCTCCACTTGGAACAATAGTTGACTGTCTCTCTGCTGCTCTCCAGCTGCGTAATCGACTGGAGCAAGGGCAAGAACGTCACCCAGAAGACCATCAAGAAGAAGCAGAAACATAAGGGGCGTGGCACGGTGCGCACAGTCACAAAGACCGTCCCGGCAGACTCATTCTTCAACTTTTTCTCCCCACCAGAAGGTACGCAGTGACCCGTTTGGGAAGATCAAAACATAATTCGGGCTAGGAATGTCATTAATCGATTAACAAAATTAAATTGCTTAAATGCAATGCACAAATAATGTAAAAATAAAGCACTGACCAACTTTGACATCCCTAATTCCGGGTGCCATATGTATTTATGATGCAAGTACAACAAATGCATATTTGTTGAATTGTATTCCGAATGGAACATAAACATGCTAGTTTGTTAATGCTAGAAAAACATTTCCTGTGTTTGACTGACAAAGCTAACCAACTGATATTGTCTTTTGCAGTGCCGGAAAGCGGAGATTTGGTGAGTTTGAGCTTTCATCACCATTGGAATATTTTTATGTAGTACTGTATAGATGGGAGGAGTACTTCATACTAGTCAAAAACTGAAGTTGTGCATAATCTTTGCCCAAAAATGCATTTCTCTACTAGTGCTAAAGAGTTGCACCAATCTGATCCTCAGATTGGTGATTGGAGGCCAATTACCAACTTTTTTCCAAGGATCGGGACTTTTTTTTTTTTTTTTTTACCATCAGGATCGGTAAATGAGTTGAGCATGACAAATGATCATGCTCCAAACAAATGTTCATTACTTTGACTGTTATTGAAATTGACAATTGTGCCAAATAGTTTGGGTACGACCAATTTTTGCAGGATCAGAACTCTTATCGGGCCTCTGTACCGGAGATCGCACGTTCGTTAAAATCAAAGTATCGGAAGCAAAGAAATGTGGTCAGGGCACCCCTAGCTATAAAGTATAAATTATGTCAAGCTTGACCCATAATTCATATATTGAATGCTTTTAATTCTGAGATATTTAACAAACTAGATTGACAACTTGCTCGTCATTACCTAATGACGCCCTTTTTGAAAAGTTGTATTTCCCTGGTGTATGAATTTGTCATGTTCAGGACGAAGACTCTGAAGCGGTCCTGGCTGCAGATTTTGAGATTGGTCACTTCATCAGAGAACGCATCGTGCCCCGGGCCGTACTCTACTTCACAGGAGAGGCCATTGAAGACGATGACGACGACGTGAGTCTTGATTAAAATCACGATGGCTTAATAACTTGACTAGTTTAGATTTAAATGGAACATGAGTCTGCACGAATTGTGGGTAGAAGTGTTGGCGCTCAGTGTAGCATCAGTTGTGACTCAACACGCCAGCATTTTCTCGTTTTATAGATGGCGTTGATGTGAAAGGGGATTAGTGGGGACGAGCAGATCTGCAGTATATCACCGTGCGGGAAAGCTCTCATGCTGCTGTGAGCTAAGTCATGGGCACAAGTCTATGAATAGGGCTCTTTGTGCTGCCTTGCCTCATGTTTGAAGAGTTTTCTCCCCTGTGGTTTTCACTAATCTTTTTTAAATATAATTAACTTTAAAGCATACTAGTATCCAAGAATCTATTCCCAACCATTGTCTGAGTGTAATTTATTGATGTTTGCATGATTTGTTCTCATTGGCTAACTACATCTGTCAGTCAGATTATAATGTACTGTAATCTCAAGTTTTGAAATGTGTTTCTTTTCAGTACGATGAAGAGGGAGAGGAGGCAGACGATGAGGTAAGTTTCCCTTTTTTTAAGATTCTCATAATGCATGTGTAGAATTGTTATGCTAAACTTTTGTGCCTCACATGTAGTTGAACAGTTGACTATTTTCCTCATTTAATTAGAAATTATGTTGTACATAATGACCAGCCAAGCCTCGTGAACTTTCATACTGATACTCAGAAATAATGTTTTAAAACAATTTGCAGTAGCTTGTTAAAGTGCCATTTTAGTACACAGCAGTGTTTTGTGTAATATTCTTGTGACTGATCTGATTTTGACGTGTCCAGGAGGGAGAGGAAGGGGAGGAGGAAGAGAATGATCCAGACTACGACCCTAAGGTAAGATTGGAGTGGATGAAACACTACATTGAAGTTTGCCTTTTGTTCCGGAAGACGTGGAAATGACTAGGGTGTGAGTGGTGGCAAATTCCCTGGGAAGGCGATGACAAGAAGCAAATTTGTGTGGTTCCGCTTGGAAACGCTTTCAGCCACAAACTTGTGAGTTCGTTGTAAGGCCAACTCAACAGGTGATTCACCAGGGAGGGGCATACTCCACACAATGGAACTGCAAGGTTGGAATCAAAATTCTGAAGTGATGCATGTCATTTGTTAACAAAGATTATAGCTGGACTTCACCGTAAATTGGAAAATGGGCAACTGTATGCGTTGAGGCTGACAATTTGCTAACCCCTGACAGTCTTCTGTGCTGCTCCCTTAACTTGCGTTGTGCTTTTAAACCTGAGAATATGGACTGGTTAAGTCCATATAACTTTTTTGCAGTTGTTCCTTTTTGCTAGCCCTGGGCATTAACTCTACCGGGAGTCTTATCGCGCGGTTGGAAATAGATTTAACTTAAGTCTGGTTTTAGCAGTGGGTGAGAATAGCTACCTACACCAACCAGTAGGCCACCCAACGACTTCTTCACACACATCCTGACGCAAGGTGCACATTTTTCTCCCATACTTTGTTCTGAATGCCATAATTTCGGCATTCAGTGTGATTCTTGTGTTGGCTCTTGAATGCCTGTGGGCTGGACACTTAAAAATATCACAATCACTCGTATTACTCTGCTAAAGGAGACTAGTATTATGTAATAAACAGAAGTAACATTCTGTAGAAGCATTTTAGGAGGGCGTTCCATTAAGTTTCCATGTGGCTAAAATGATTGGGGATGTAATTCTAACACGTTAATTATCTGTTGCATTGTCTGGGTGGCACGAAAAAGAACTGAAAAGTTTAAAACTTTTCAGTTTCAGCAGCCTCTCAATCGCCTCATTAGTTAGCATGGGTTTGGATACCACGTTTAAATGCACTTCCTCTTGCTCCTAAATCTAAACTAACCCTAACAAAATGAGTGGAACATCACGGTGCATTTGAATGCAACTGGTATCCGGTCAAACGCCAACCAGCTAGCATGGGCCTGTGCTAACACTTCAGAAACTGATTCGGTCAAAGTCGACTGCAAGCAATTGAACGGTTGAATTAAGAATATTTGAGTGCTAAATCATTGATAATGTGCAGATTCCGTAACTACATCGATGGCTTTAATTAAGCCCATTTGAGAGAATGACACGGAGAATGGCTGAACATTGAATTGATTCAATCTACTTGAATCATGTTTTCTAATCAAGTCGGGAGCATCAACATACGGAGGACCTTCATTTGTGAAAGCAAAAACTGAATTAGTAACTGAGGAATCAAATAAGTCTTATAGTTTTAGGTGATATTTGAGTAACTTTATCATGACTATTTATTTTTGATAAATTTAATCAAACGTTTTTACTGTTTGTTCGGCTCATTTTTCTTAAAACTAAATAAGTATTAACATGAAACATTAACTATTAGTTTGAAATATTAAGTTTGTAGTTTGGCTAACTCAATGTATTGTATTAGTATTGGCATGGAAGAGCCTACTCTTCCATGCTAACTTATTGTTTCACCGTCATGTGTCGTCATAGGGCTTAACCGTATATGCCAACTGCCATCGCGGACATGGAATGACGACATGTATTCAACATGTTTTGAGCGGAGAATGGGCCAAACAAGTAAGCGGTTAATCGATTATCAAATTAGTTGACGACGATTATTTCGATCTATTGATTGAACTGCATAAAATACTAATAGAGCTGCAGATTAATCAAGTGTTATTGATGCCTTCTATTAAATGTAGGCTTACGTTTCAAATGTAATGTAAACAACTTATCAACCCCTCTTGGTGTAGAGGGCACAGATGTACAGGCTAACGATAGAACTAAATATGCAGGGTAGCGCCATGTCCTCACCGAAATATGTAGGCTTACCATGCTAATTCAACTGAATAGTTTAACACGAGTACATTTTATTGAGCATGTTTTTATCAACTACCAAAGTAGAACTGCTTTCGCAAGCCATTAGTTACTGTCTGAAATGGGGCACTTGGGTCAGTATACTGAAATACAGTGTACTCAACTGCAGTGCACCAACTGTCGCGGTGCAGTCACAAATGTAACCCCTCCGCTTTGCACAGACCCGAAAAGACGGAGCGGCACTACTTGATTACAAACACTACAAAAGCGGGCATGTATCTTAATTCTAAACTGAACATGTCACGCTAACTCCTATGCTGGCTTATAGGATTTCGTAGCGCAGTCTCAATTCATTGAGGGTGTCCGCATACTCTATGTACCCTATATATATATAGGGCACTCAAATTCCCCATTAAAAGTAGTGAGCATTGATGTACTCTAGACCAAGCATTATAACCTAATGCATTGCGAGACACATTAAAAATGACCTCAACTACAAAGCTAGACTTACCGCGGCCATTATTCATAAATGTAAGTCCTTTTGACTTTCTGTGCATGTTGAATTTTATTTATAATTCTGACGGCACCGACTCTAGTGTCCGAAATCTCGGTTGTTGTTTTTGAGTGCACTCAGACTATGCTGATGCTAAGGCTGTGTGGCATCTGGTCTCTCCACTAGGTTTAGCAGGTGTTGTCTTAAAGCACTAACACTGTACTGGTACGTACTTTGGTTGTTTGACCCCCCCCCTGACCCTCCCCCACTAACACATGGGTGGATTTGCTGTGGCTAACACCTTAGTGCCAGTGTGGGGCTCCACTTGTTTGAAATCTTCGGTTCAGGCCATTTAACCTTGTGTTCAGAGCTGCAATGATGGATTATTGAATTATTTGCAAACTAATTTAATCACTCGTTTCACTGTTTGGCCCAACCTTCACTTGAACCCTAAATATTCGTTGCCCAGTCCATTGTCTTGAATACTGAATTAAGCCAATACAATAGAAGTGTGGAACGTCATAATCCAGCTTGTTCGAGTAGGCTCATGCTAACACTGCAATGGAAAGGTTGGTAAGGTTGGCATGCAATCTGCCATAGTGAGACATCAAAAAGATTGCAATAGTAATAACATTTATTCAGATTTATTCAAGAATTATTCAGATTTTATTTAAGGAAAGTGAACTGATTAATGGTCCATGCACATGGTTGTTTAATTGGTTCACTCTGTAGTAAAATTACAGCCCTACTTGTGTTCTGACACCCACGGGACCCGAATGTGACTTAGGTTCGTTGAACGGCACACGTTCCAAACATGTCACTTAACAGCCACCTGATTCAACTGAGAATCGTCACGACAATTAAACACAAGCTGCATTTTTGCTCCATTTGTTGGTGAGGGCAATCATACTAGGAGTATTGAGTAATTTTTCTACTGCAAACTTGACACTTGAAACAATGACATAAGCAGCTAACTTTTAGTACTAAATACCTGTCTTTTTATTCTTTAGATATATTAATCTACCAAAACATTTTACGAATTGATTGTTTTTACTAAAGTTTAAAAAAAACTTAGTACTTTTGCCATCTGTGGCCTTTAGTCATTGTGAAACCAGGAGAGCGGGCTCTCAATATTTCTTACACGTTTATTTTAATTCATCCTTGGCTATCATCGCTGCCATGGGACAGCATTTGAAGATTGGCCTGATAAAGCAAAATTCCTTCGGTTTTTGCGTAATGGCCACACCTGTTTGTTTGCAGAAGGACACTCAACCCCCAGCAGAGTGCAAGCAGCAGTGATCTCCCACACCACCACCACCACCAGGCTGGAGAAAAGTGTAGATCCTACGGCCTTATTACGATGTTTTGTATTTTTCTTGGTAGAATAAAAACGATATACAGGGAAGGGCAAACACGCATTTATTTTCCTTTGGGGGGGGGCAGGGGCTGTTATGGATTTTTGTTACCAGAACTGTTCTTGCTAATCGCTGTCCTGTTTGCAGTATTTGTTAGGATGTCCTGGTCCCTGCACAGGCCGCATGTGTTCTTGACCCATTCCCACCCCTCTTTTTATTTCCCTGCACACACTAATCTATGTATTGCGGTCGCTCCGGACAACAGCTGTTGCTATGGTGTTTGCCGCTGCTCGCGATGCGGGGGGTAAAACATTGGGAGGTGGTGTGGGTGTGGTCTGTTACGAGAGGAATGTTATACTTGGAAATAGCAAACTCCCCACCCACTTTTTTGACCGTGGAACATTCCAAGCAGTCTCCCCCTCGCCGTTTAAGAATGGAACATTCCAAAGGTTCAATGCAATGGTGTGGTGTCGGCCATTGGAAAACTGCTAATTTGGATTGCTAATGCACTACTTTGGGTCCTTGTGCGCTTGAGCTGTTGGAAACGTGGGGCAACTTACTTTTGCCCATTGGTTTGAGGGTCGACTTTTATCACTGTGAAGGAAAAAGCACTAACGAGAAGGCTTCGCCCCATCCCGACTGAAGCAAATTGAAAGCAATAAGATGGTGCCCCCGCCCACCACCCCCTACCCAAAGAGAAGTGGTCAGTGTAGGGACATTCTAGCAGCTGTTGTCGGGGCACCATGCTACACTTTAAAAAAAATAAATAAAGTTCCAACTGTTCTCTAAATGTACGTATAGTCATGAATAAACTTGACTCAATGTGTCTAGTGTCCAGAGTGTTCTTTTTGCACAGACAATGTTAACGGGTTTAAGTTGTGAGTGACTTTTCATCCCTAGAACTTAATACTTGAACAGTTTAAACACCTATTGCATTAGCAATTTTCACTTTGATCTGTTTCTGTAAATGGAAACGTGCAGGAAGTTGTGGTTGAACCTTTTGGATTCCAGAACACTCGGAACTTCACATGTTATATTGGACTGAGTCGGTCCTTTTGGGAGGACCGCTCTTGTGATATTGGACACACAAATGTGTGCATACATCGGCGCACGTGCCATACAATTTCCATTGTATGCCATGTAAATAGAACCAACATGCAATATTGAGCTTTGGTTGTTAGTTTGGCGAAGTTCCACGTTAATTCTATACTATTGCTTGTACTTTTACTTGTAGAACTGTTTCTCTTCAACTATTTGTACAATTGCTATTGAATATATTTTCAGCATATATCTGTACTTTTAACTACTTTCTGAAAACTTGACTCGTTGCATTTTGTAGGCTATACTGGTTTGCACAACACTTGATTTACAACCATTGGCCTTAGCTAATTCCCAAAGTCACACGTATGCAGTGGTTTACATTGGACTGCAATGTATCTTTACACCAACACAAGCTAAAATTGACGTAACGGGTTACATTTTTAGTACTTTCTCAATACTGTGTACTTTGACTCTTGGTATTTGGATCTGTACTTGACGTGTTTTTGTGCATGTTTTACTCAAGACATCTGGGTACATTTGTCATCTGCCAATTTGGGTGAATTGTAATCTGGTTCTCATTCAAGATTTACTGACGACTCTTATCGTTGGCCTGCCATACTGTTTGTAGTACTGCTCAGATCTTCAGCAACACAAGACTTCACAAACCCTAAACTGGCGAGACCAACGGTTGATGGCTCACACCAGAACCGCTTACAAAGCCAGACAAGACGGCTTCGGACTTCAATAGCTAGCCCAGGCGTCTGCCAAAAAATGTGGAATTGCAGTTACTACTTCCACGGGGAATAATGGAATTTTCAAGTTTTAAAAACGTTTTTTGTACATGTCAGTTGTTTGAACTGCAACCTTTTGGTTTGCATCATTAAGAGTATGCACTACATAAATATATGCCATGTGAAATGCATTTTTTGCTTTAAGTTATAAACTGAAGCGTCACAATTTTGGTTGTTCGCTGTTTGAATAGGACTTGTGGATCGGTCATATGAAGTATACGTACGGTTAAGCGGTATTGCTTACCACTTTACCTCCATTGTATTGGGCAAATGCAATGGAAGAAGTTATGCTATCAATCGCCAGCAGATAGCAACCTACCTATTAAAAGCTCAATAGACAAACTGACGATGTTACGCAAATGTCGCTCTCTGCTTGTTTGTCATACAAACAAGCCGGATAGACAAGTTTATCAAATCAAACTTTATTTATATAGCACTTTTCATGCAGAGCAATCCAGTGCTTTACAGCAACAAAGCAAAACAAGAACAAAAGGAACACTCGATCCCCAACCTTCCCAACCCATTAAAACAATGCCCACATACAAATACAAGAGCACACCCGCGCACACACACACACACAGTCAAGTGATTTGTCATTAAAATAGGAGACATGGTTTGGCACCGAAGATGTACAGCAAGAGGAAGTGCTGGAGTACTAATGTCAAAGATTTTTAGTATAAATAGAATGAAATAAGTGAATAAAGAACTAAAAACATTGTGTGCGAAACACTGGGGGGGAGTCATTTTGTCCCACGCTTCTGTTGGTCACTTCTGGTGCCTGTATGTATATAAAGTCTGGTCGAGGGCGCTGGTACGATGAAAAACGCACATGTCCAAAATCCGACCACCAGATGTCTGTCTGTGTGAACAGTTACACATCACCCCCCTTGCTTCGTTCATTTGACATAAATGTTGATGAAATTCAATGAATATCCAACTTGAGGTTATGCACCGAGTGGTTACATGCTCTTCTGGACCAATAGGCTGGCTGCTTCTACTAGTAATTCCAAAAAGAATGAAAAAATGGAACGGGTTGCACTGATTATTAAATCATACATTTGTGGGTCACAGATCCGACGGGAGCATTTGGGTGTTGAATAGCACACAAGTTACCACCATCCATTTTAAATAACACGGTAGGTGTGTTCCCACCGAATAGACATGTTGAAAAATAGTCGAAAACACATCGAAAGAAATGGCACCGAAAGTTATGTTCCGAGCACAAATTTAATCGGCAGTACCCCCCCGAACTCGTCTATTGCCATCAGTCATTCAGGTGTGCAAGTTCCTGTAACTTGATTTGCATCACAAATCGACACCAGGTGGCGCCGTTGACCCAGTCTAGAGTTAACCGGTCGCAGAAAGCATTGATGAAGTTTTAGTACTGCCACACGACAGGTGTATGACGGTTTATCGCCTTCTACCACACGCTGGAGTACATCGATTCAATGTGTGCACCTGCGCTAGTTTGGCCAGTGTAATAAAAGCTCCTTCATCTGACCATGTCGTCGACCACTCGTACGTACGAGTGTCCATGTTTTCTGTGGCGGTGGGAGGATGGTGGGGGGGAATCTTTCGGCGGGGGCGGAGCTGCAACCCCCCACCCCCCTCTTCCCCTCCCCAAGTCGTTCCACTATCATCTACGTGCACAACACCCCAATACACCATCCCCCCGCTTTCCCCTTGCCTCACTCTATCCTCTCACCACATCTGCCACATCTCTTTCTCGTTGCCCTCGATCTGCCCCCCCCCCACACACACACACACCCCATTCCCCTACACGCTCTCTGCTGCCGAGCACCACCGAACCGAAATAACCGCTGCCGCCAGCCGATGGGCACGACGGCCACGAGCGCGGCCACTACGTAGCGACCACCAACATCAGCATCACGGTGCAGCTTCTCAGAGCCGGAGGATGCTGCCGAGCGGGAGCAGCAGTGGTGGCGCCCCACCGGCGGTGAAGGTTGGTGATGGATTTTGGTTCACGGAACGTGTCTCGCACGAATGGCTCTGGGTGACAGTCGATCGTTGTAATTATGGATTTTTTCAAATATATATGTTTATTTTCGATAAATGTATATGCATTCCGAATCTATTAACGGTGTATTTCATATTACAAAACTTTTGTTTATTATATTATTTTAAATATATATTATTTAAATATATTTGATTTGATTTTCGTAGGAAGGTCTGTTGGAGACGCGCAGTGAGGGTCTGCTGCAGCGATGGAAGACGCGGCTGTGCGTTCTGACCGATGAGGCTCTGCTGCTCCTCCCACCTCGCTGCAAAGCGCACGGCGCGGCCGCAGCGGGACAGCCGGTGGTCGCAGCGGGAAAACAGCTGCACTTCTCCGACGTCAAGACGGTGGACGGCGTGGAGCACAAGGGCCAGCACGTCTACTTCACCGTGGTGACCACGGGGGGGCGCGAGCTCGACTTCCGGGGCCCCGTGGACGCGGCATGGAACGCCGAGATCACACTGCGCGTGGTGCGCTACAAGAACCGCCAGGCGGTGTTGGCCGTGCGCTCGACGCGCCGCAAGCAGCAGTTGTTAGCCGGACCGGGGCTCCACAATCACTCGGTCAGCCATCCCAACATGGCATGACCATAGGAAGACGAGGACGCAAAGGAGAGCAGGTGGCGCGACATACAGTCACCGATCATCTTCCATGTGACGCATGAAGCGCGTGTGTGTGTGCGCGCGCGCGCGCGTGTGAGAGAGAGCGAGGAGGCGTGCGCGTGTGTCCTCGTGGAAGTCACACGTGGCTTACTCAATGAAAAAATGAAAAAACCTGATCGGATTTCCCGATTTGACGTAAAAGTGTCGAAGTCTAGGCCAGGACCATATCACACATCCACACTGCATTCCCTTCGTCTTGCTGTTTGAAGGAAACATCTTCAACGCCTGGACCGCCTCTGACCTTGACTATGGCTGAGGTTTCAATTCAATTCATCTCTGACATCCACCACATTGCTCATCTCTAGTGCTGGACTGGCAGTAGGGCACCCCGGGCATTTTCCCGGTGGCCTGGCTGGCCTGCAGATTTTTTTCCACAATGTATAATGTCTAATATAAAAAAGATATAAAAAATGTAAAAATGCTACGGTGGTGGATAACGGTATATTCAGGCAGGCTAATTTGTGTCATTTTTTTAAATTTAGGTGCAGGCCAATTAACCCCTAATCTCAGCCCGAGATTGAGATTAAATTATAGTCATATCTTCTTGTGGCCCGATCGTCGATAAAAAATCCCAGCCTGAATAATCTCCCAGTCCAGCCCTGCTCATCTCTACTTTTCAGTCGGTAAAAACACCAAGTACTAAATATACATCACGATTTGACGATAGTCCGCCACTAATGAAAACATTGTTTTATTGTTTAATTTGCAATGAAAGCAGCGTTGTTAATGATGCACGCCAACAAACATGAGAAGAATGCTGATAAAATACTTGAATATGGAATGTTCTAGTTTTTATTCTAATTAATTTTATCTCAACATCACAATGTTTCGAGCTTTGAGGAGCCGTTTCCTGAGGGACAGATCTATCAATGTTGTATTTTTACCAGCATGAGCCACCAACAAGTGACTTTGTCCATACATTGACATACATCGCCATCGTGGTATTACATGCATCTACGATTGTGATGTTGTTGGATGTTTTGTCTACCACTGTGGTGAGGTCTCGTAGACCTTCCAACAAGGCTTTCATTGTGGCATCAGTGAATGCACAGCCCTGTTTGCTCCATATCAGTCCACATTATTTTCCACTGGTTTAGCACATGAAACAGAATTACCTGTTTAATGTGGGGGATTCCTTGAAGGGTGTGAATTTTTGGGTATGCTGAACATTAGGTTATACATATAGCTACAAGTATAGCTATACATGTGTAATGGGTTTGAAATGACACCAGGGGGAGCTGCGGCTTAAACGTCACACATAACGCAAGGTGGAGTACCAACCAATCAGAACACATATAGGGGAAATCGAGAGTTCCCATTGTTTCAACTTGTAAATACATATGCAGCAGAATTAACTGCCAGAACCTGCTTTCATATGACACACCGACATTCATAGATCACCATTTTATTCCAAAACCCAGAATTCAAGAAATTTAAAATCATTGGGATGCATCAAAACATCGACTTACTGTACTTTTAAAATGTTGTAGTGGTATTATGTTACTGATTACAATTTAATGAGTAACTTGTTGCATCTTCCCAACACTGCATGCGAGTGTATGGTGATGTAAAACAAAAGCATTTTCATAGCAAAACAATGTGTTATATCTTTAAACAGGAAACTCAGTTGCATACATTTGTTTCTACCATTTTAAAAAAGTGAGTTCAATAATAAATAAGTAAAATTACACAGATACATGTCCTTGCTGTTTCTCTTTCAGGTCTCCAGTACGAGCGAGTGAGTGTCTGTCCGTGTGAGGAAAGGAGATGAAGATGATGATCTGCCATTCTGCGATATGGACAATGTGTGGAAATAACCACTGGTGGTCTGTCTTAAAATCTTTGTTACATTTTGATACACCGACTCGCCTCATTACGTAACACCGTGCAGTGTAAGGTGGTGTGATGTTCAAGGTAGACGCATTTTTGTCAATCAAACACATTTTGAAGCCATTACAATGATGTTGCTGATGCTCGGCCTCCACATGCCATCCTGCAGAACCTTGTATTTTAATCAGGGCCCCGAACCGGTTCAAGGAACGAAAACGGAAACCGAAAACACAGAATTCTATGGAGTTTCACAAGGAGCGGAAACAGAAACTAAAAAAAAACATTTCTTCAGCTGTTCCGGAACAGAAACGGAACATTATGAAATAAAAAAAAACGGTTAAAAACTTTTTTTCCGTTCTCTATATATTTTAGCATATCCTAGTTTGGGAGACTATTTCCGTCCACTTTCACTGTCGGCCATCAAGCCCCATGCATCTGGGGCTCCATCTTGTGGACAGACAAGGAAGCTAATGCAATGGTTTTAATACAGTTACACTGAAGTTTGAAAGTCCACTAAATATATTTTGTATAAACTATATCTGAACTTAGCATTGCACAATAGAAGGAACTTTAAGAACGAACGGAATGTTTGTGTTCCGAACCGTTTCAGGACCGATATTTTGGTGGCGGAAGCCAAACGAGTTGAGACAAGTCACTAAGTCACTTGTCTTAGACCAGGTAGTTCAGCGATCGCGTTTAAATCAACCTTTCACACATTCAAGTGGTAAAATAATATGGTGGCCACTGGCTACAAAGTGTGCTGTTGAGATCAGGGCTTGAAAACAAAATTATTTTTTAAAAGTTCCCTTCCATTCCGGTTCAGGCAGGCCTATGTCCAATGTTTTCGTTCTCGGAACCGTTCCGCCACCAAAATATTGGTCCTGAACCGGTTTGGAACGCAAACATTTTGTTCGTTCTCAAAGTTATATTGTATAATGTTAAGTTTAGATATAGTTTATACAAAATATATTTGGTGGACATTCAAACTTCATGGTAACTGAAAGTTGAATGGATGCACAACCCGAAATAGTCTCCCAGACATAGGATATGTTCAAATATAGAGAACGGAAAAAATCGTTTTTAACAGGTTGTGTGGATTTCATAATGTTCCGTTTCTGTTCCGGAACAGTTGAAGAAATCTTTTTTTGTTTCAGTTTCCGCTCCCCATAAAATTCTGTTCATTTTCGGTTTTCGTTTTCGTTCCTTGAACCGGTTCAGAGCCCTGGTTGAGAATGTACTGACTTTGGGTACAGGATAAAAATAATGTGATGAACTGTGAACAATAAAATAATCACATCTAAGTATTATAAATACCATAAGATCATGTTACTTGTTCTGATCTGATTACTGTTTGAATGATAATTATCAGATTACTATTGCACATGTAACATGTAATGTTCTTAGAAGTATACAGAAGCTGTGTGGGAAGTTATATTCTGTCTAAAAGCAGAATCCACACTGCACTCTGAAGGTCCTCAATTGCCTCAATTGCGATTTGAATTCTTGATTTGGTCGACTGAGAACCTGTACCGTCGATAACAAAAAATGCTACCAGTGGACATTGGAGTCATTTGAAACCTTACAGTTTGTAGTGTCTTTCACTTTAATGTCATTCCATATCACGTTCGATACACCAGCAGGACTCGAAACGATCATGACTCAAAACGAACCCTACGATCATGGTGGCAGGTGACTCCAAAAGACATAAGCTTGTCTTCAGAGTCGGGTACAGTTGCATCTGCCACATGAACTCAAGGAATAACCATAAAAAAAATAATCATAGACATCTCGGATTTAGTGTTACGGGCAATGTCAACCAGGGACAGCAATGTTGGATTGCCCATCTAAATGACACATTTTGCTGTGACTTTTAATAGTTGAGTCTGTCTATTGTGTCGGTACTTGTACTTCTTTTGCAGTAATGGCTCGACAGAGTATTTCATCTTCCTTAGAAGAGATGGGTAATGCTGCGGCTGCAATGTTTCAGAAAACTCATGAATGAACAGAATGAAAAATATTTCATGCAATGCTAATTCTTCGACCATTGGATTTTTAAATGTATCCACTAGGGCTATGTATGCTAAGTACTATGTTAACAATATAATTCTTTTCATATTAATTGCAAAAAAAGGGAATATATTATATTATTTTCATATTATTTGCATAATAACTGCACATTTTTATTTTATTTTGTATTTTATATAATTTATTATGTCATTATGTATTTATTGAACCCTGGTTTTGATTAACCCTGATTTTGGCTCTTTGTCCTTGGTTGGGAATGTGGTGTAGCTGGCATGTGTTTGTCATGAAGAGGTATCTGCGCAGTGCGAACGGAGTCCCATTCAAGTAGTACGTAGGAATCGGAATTGTATGTTCCAGTAGAACGCACACTGTGCGGAAAATGTGCTCGAAAGATCCATTTGACTGAGCTGAATGTTTTTTGCTATTTTTTCAGTTGGTCCGTGATAAATATCTCATATGTAATGCAAAAACATAATGGCATTCCATTACACGTCATGCATACGTATCACAGAATTCAGTAGAGATAATGTTGAGAATGACAAAATATATTTGTAAATAATAATACAGATAAATGCATTACGACAAACAACAATTATATAAACAGTAATAAATGATTCAAGCGACTTGGATCTCTGGAGTGAGTGATTATTATTATTATTTTTATTTTTTTGCATCAAGATAGTGTGTAGGGTGTCGTAAATACAGAGAAGAGACTACAGAAGCTCAGTAGATCTGACCACTGACTGCAATGGTCAATATCTTAATTGACAAATGTGGAGTCGGGCGAATGGCGAGTTTGTACTTCCCGCAAAGTTACTAGATTTGAAGTGTTTCGCTTAATTTTCTGAGTGCAGAGTCCACACTGCACTCTGAAGGTCCTCAATTGCCTCGATTGCGATTTGAATTCTTGATTTGGTCATAGTGACTGAGAATAATATAGAATAAATAATACATTGGACTAGTAGATTTCCAGTGCAATGAGCGACTTGCACTGAAAGTCATGGTGCTATTTTTCTTCACCGTTCAACTCAACATCCAAGCGGAAGAATAACTAGGGACGAAGAATAACATACTTATTGAGAAAGTTAGCAAATGTCAGAAATGTCAGAAAGTGACTTTTCTGAAATGGAAAAGGTTCTGAACACAATGTTGCCTGGAAAGTAGAAATCCTCTTTTGTATACATTGTTAGATTTAGATATTTGGTCAACCTTCAAATTCCAGACCTACACTGGACTACAGGTGTGAATTAGCCCCTGGACTAAAATCTGTTGTATTTACATGTATAATGTATCTGTTCAATAATGTGCACTGTCTTGATCAAGTGGATAAATGAAATGAAATTTGGCACACTCCAACAAAAAATGCCAAAAAACCCAATTTGGCTTCCCTTCGTACATTCTCCTCTCTCGCTCCGTTAGGAGCTTTGTCATTGTCAGTAGCTATGACCCATCAGAATTTAAATGATGCATTGTCTATAAAAGTCGTCTTTGGGCGTTATTTTACACAGACAAATGTCTGTCATGCCAAGTTCAACTTAAATGTTCAATTCAAATAATGAAAAATAATCAATTATCAAGGTGTGACCACCTTGCATTATTTCATGTGAACAACCATAGCAACTTGCTGGCTTCCCAAGGATTGCACATGGTTAGTCTGTGTAAGTAGGTAAGCCAAGTTATTATTGGGAAAAAAAGCCATTATAATCTCACTGGTGCAGTATGTTCATTAATGCATCTATTATGCTCTGCAACACTTTGAAGAAGCCAACAGACTGTCTTTTCTCACAGCTGCAATAAAAGGTATTAATTGTAATTCTCATGCTGTGTCCCAATTGACATCTTGGCTCTCATCTCGGCCTTAGCCTTTGAGTTAGTGATGTTTGTGAATTCCATACCATGAGTTCTCAGTAGTGTGCAAACAAGGGCTAAGATTAGGGACGCACCGATCATTTTTTTGCTCCCGATCCGTTCCCGATCCTTTAATTTTAAGGATCGACCGATACCGGCCCCTGATCACCAATCTGAGGATCGGATCGGTGCACCACTAGCTAAGATGATTTCTAAGACAAGCAGCACGAATTACATTAGTACCACATTATCTATACTGTGTTAGATCCATCATCTCTATTATGCTGGTCTGAGCCATCTTTTGTCTGACATATGGGCCGTTATCAAGTAATTGCAAGGAGACTGTGGCTGTGTCCGAAATGGCTCCCTACTCCCTACCCCCCCATATAGTGCACTCAACAGGAACGGTCAAGATTTCGGACACTAGAGTTGGTGCCCTCAAAATTGTTATAAAATATAATTATAAAAAGTATAATTATAAAATTCAACAATCATCAGAAAAAGTCAAAAGTACATTTATAACTAGTTGCCGCAGTTGGTCACTATTTACTCCCGCCGCGCCATTTTTTAGGTTTTTAGTTTTTAAGTTTAGGTCATTTTTAAAACACCCATAAGCAATGCATTATGGGTGATATTGCTTCGTCTAGGGTACATCCGTTGCTCACTACTCTTTGCGGTGCATTGTGGGACACTTTCAGTGCACTATATAGGGTACATGGAGAATTCGGACACCCCTACAAAATGGCGTGCACCCCATATAGTGCACTATATGGGGGATAGGGAGCGATTTCGGACACAGCGATAGTCTTTGTCTCTGTTGCAATAAAATACAACCAACAACCCACGACTGAGTTATTGAACCACACCCCAAACAAGCTTATTAGATACAGACCTAACTGAAGCCTCAAGTGAAATGTTCTTTATTTTATACATTCAGGGTTGCGAAGTAAGACTACATGTAATTATATTACATTTAATCAGTTTACAAAAATGAGTAGCTGTATGTAGTTCATTAGAGCCACAGCTCTAATGAGTTACCAGTTTGAGAAGAATGCAATCATGAAAATGCTTGTAAATATGCATCCAATTTCAGACACTCTACCCACATTTATACTGCCTCAATGTACCCTGAATTGAACAGAATTGATCAGATTCAAGTTTTAATCCTATAATTTCCTTGCAATGTAGTAATGCATATTACAAATTACAATTTATTGCAACTCGTAACTGTTTGGGATTCCTATTAAAAAGTTACCTTAGCCCCACCGATTATATACACCAACATCCAGGGTTGGGAGGGGTTACTTTTTGATTAGTTTTTGAAAAATGTTTTATTTCTAACAAATAATTTGCCATACACTGCAGGTGTTAAGCCCATAATGTAGCCTGAAACCACCCTGAACTTGTTAAATTAAAACATTTGGAACACATGAAAATAATGTAATTAATTTTTGGTCTCGCTTAATTTATCTCATTCAGGATGAATTTTACCTATATTGTGAGTTGAACACCTGCAACACACAGTAAAGTATTTAATATAATTAAAACATTTCTCAAAGGTAATCCAAAAGTAACCCCTCCCAACCCTGCCAACATCATAGATAACGTGTATACTCTGTTCTCCCTCTCGCTACTTCCTGCTGTTTGCTGTCTCTTCCGCCACTCTCAGACAAACAAGCGGCGCTCTGTCGCTGTGGAACAGAGTTCCCGTTGATCCGTTACATGTGACGCGGAGATCAGGATGTGATGTGTTGTGTGTGTGCAATGGTGTGATGGTACGTGCCTGCCCCTGCTATTGGTGTTGGCCGATTGGCAGAGATAAGCAGTAACACATTACATTTACTCCGTTACAAAATCTTTTGTGTACTTTTGAACTTTTGGAGTACATTTTTCACAAGTTACTTTCTACTTTTACTCAAGTAAATTTGAAGTGAAAAAAACTACTTCTTACTGAGATATCAGCAATTTGATACTTGTTACATTAACTTGGCCTTTAGCGACACCCGTTGCCGTAGGGAACTGTTGGCACATTAATGGTGTATTTCTCTATCTCGGGCACTCTCGCTCTCTCTCTCTCTTGGCCTCTTGCTCTCTCTCTCTCTCTCTCCCCCCCTCTCGGTCTCTCTCCCTCTCGGGCGCTCTCACTCTGGGGATTGTAAATCAACAAGGGCCATTCAATTACATTTCGAAAAGAGAATCTGTCCTATTTTTTTCCTTTTTTTTTACTGTACGTTACTCAGTACTTTCACTACTCAAGTAACTTTTTTTGGAGTATTTTTTTTACTTTTACTTGAGTTACTATTTGGATGACTACTTTTTACTTTTACTTGGGTAATATTTTGCTGAGGTAACAATACTTTTAGTAATTTTTATGGCTACTGTGCCCATATTTGCTGATTGCTTCTCGGGCTGGTGGGGAGATGCCAAGAAAACATGTTCCATCAATTTGCATTACTGCTATACGACCTTTCATGTGTCAATCACACCAAAACGTGAAGCACCATAGACAAGTTCAGTTGGCAGTTTTGGCGAAATCGCAGAGGGATAAGACCGCAAACATTAGGACTTGACAAGTCCTACCCTTCCAAAGACTCAGATTTGAACATCAATTACTTGACCTGACCAAAGTCCGGTTTTGCAGCTCATGTTTTGTCCTTAGCTCATCGACAAGATCCCCTAGTTCATCTCTCTCCTGGACCAAAAACGTCTGGGCTCAGAGTCCAAGTCTCTTATTTCCACACCAGGAAAGTTATGAAATGCTGCTAGCCTTTACCTCATCATAGTTCACTTTCTCCGCTTTAGCAGCCTTGACCTGCTTTGATGTTACCCACTAATAATATCTGAACAAAATCTATAATGTAAAACAGAGTTCCGAACGGGTGTCGCTAAAGACCAAATTAATGTAACGAGTAGCAAATTGCTGACATTTCAGTAGAAGTATTTGTTTTCACCTCAAATTTACTTGAGTAAAAGTAGAAAGTAACTTGTGAAAAATGTACAAAGGTAACAAAGCACACACAAAAATTGTAACGATTGTAAAGTAAATGTAATGCGTTGCTGCTCATCTATGGGAATGACAAAGAGGAAATGGCAGTTTTCCATTTCCTCTTTGTCATACTAAAGAGAACAAAAGACAGAAGTGACAAAGAACCTTCTGGAAAGGATGAATGCATTCCAGAGAAAATGGAAAACAAGGACAGTAACAGAGATGAAGCTGTGTTGGATGAAAGACATGAAAACACCCCCTGCAGGCCGAACTAACAATGTGTCTAATTAAACAACACACACACACTTACAAAAGCGATAATTACAGTGAAACCAAATGAGAATACATGCCCAGTGTTTATTGTGTCAAGCAATAGCAACCGTCCCCATGGCAACTGTGATGCCCCGTCTCCAGTGGAATATCGATATCCCTGCAACGGGATGTGAAATGCTCAAATTCATTCTGCAGGGAGATAACCATTGATCCTTAAAGTTATAGTACGTAGAATTACAGTGAGTGACTAAACTCAATTACTAATTGAATTCTGGCTGTAGATGATGAATTCTAAGAATTCACTGTCATTCACTGCGATAGGTTAAACATTTTCACTGATGATACTGCTAATGTTTGTAGACGACATCAATGGAATAAATTAACTTAATATTGTATTTTCCGGACCAATGAGCGCACCTCTCTGAAAGCCACACACCCGTCATTTTTAAGAAAACATGGAAAAATAATCATATAAGCCACACCGGCCTAAAAGCCGCGGCCATTTACTGAAATTAATATTTAGGTTAACAGAACAGAACTAATCAGTCTCTGAACGGAGCCCGAAAACAACGTTGTTTGTCATAACAACGGCAAAACAAAACAGAACTGTTATTGATTGCTTTACTCCTCGTCACTGATTGATTGATAGATAGAACATTTATTGAAATCCATGAGGGTGTCAAGAGGCGTTAGTCCGCGGACCAGAAGCGACTAGCCAGGAGCGGCGGCAGCAGAGCGCTCCTATTGGCCACTTCTCCTCACAAAGGATCGGCGCAGCACCCAGATGGCGCCGTGTCCAAATCCCTCCCAAGGTAGTTTGTTGGGTTGGGGTTTTTTCGTTCTTGTTTATTTTCATACTGTGTCTCCAGCTCATGTACTTAATGATACTTAGAGTGAACGTTACTCCAGAGGATTAATCTCTACGACTTCTCCTCCAGAACCCCTCCTGTCTGGCACCTCCAGCACATCAACGGGGTTTCTCCACCAACCTGCGTTGAGACTGAGATAAGTGTTTATTGGGCACTACTCCTGCTTGAACACTTAGAGGAACGTCGTCCTTCCGGGATCTCCAGAGACGGTACTGTGCTTTACATAATGAACTTTATCATCTTTTTATTTTCTTGCCGTTCTGCAACAATCATTAGATAGTTATCTTGTACTAAGTATACGGGCTTGACGAGGTCGCCCAACCTTTCATGCTGTGGGTTCATTACTTTTATTTTATAGTAACTGGTGGAAGAAAAAACGAAATGGCCGCACCACCTCATAAGCCGCATAGTTCCAAGTAAGGGGAAACAGTTGAGTCATTTTGTCTTACGCTTCTGTTGGTCATTTCCGGTGCCTATATGTATGTATATAAAGTCTGGTAGAAGGCCGCGATACATGGACAAAAACGCAAAAACGCACACCAATTCAAAATCCGACCACTAGATGG
>OMKY01228484.1:0-14203 GCA_900302395.1 Bregmaceros cantori | reverse complement strand
TTTGATTATTTTATTATATTATTTGATTATTATTTGATTATTTATTTAATTCAAGGTGGTTCCCCCTGGTGTAACCAGCAAAAGCGACAAGCTTCCCGGCTAGAGCCAGAGAGAGATCAGGAAAGACAAAGCCCAGTCCTGTCCCCACATCCGTCGGGGCTGTTTTGGTACACCAGGGGGTACCAACGACGCATCAATACCCAAAAGGCAGCTTCCCACTGCTTGGCCGCCATTATGAGATCAAGTTGGCCAGAATGGCCCACACCCGCACTATGCTGACTGAAAGTATCCTAAAAGTAACAATTTTCATATCAATTCTCCATACACACATACATATACATCCTGAGAAAACATTCACCCTAACTGTCCGATTTTGTGCCTAGAATTTAGAGGGAAGCTCCACACTGCAACATGTAGAGTTGAACACCTGTGGTGTATAGCAAAGGCTAATTATTTGGTAGAAATATATATATTTTTTAAAGTAATCCAAAAATAGCCCTACCCAAACCTTATTGTTATTATTATTATTTTTTAATTATTATTTGTATTATTATTATTATTATTATTATTGGGCTTATTTATATTCCTAGGGTCTTTCTAGTGAAATGGCTAAAGTTAAGTATCACGGGGTGAGATGAAAATAAAAATTACTTTAAAATAATAGCTACGTGGGATCCGCGTTGGCCGAGTGGTTATGGACACCGCACCTAACGCGACCCCATTCATGTTAGTGGCGCGGTGTCTACCACAGCGTCCGCAGTGTCGCGAGTTCGACTACGCTCGTCTACTTGTCTGCAATTTCTACCCCCGATCTCTTCAACCCAGTTTCTAGCTACGTACTTTAGGCAACAAAAATATGCAGTTTTAGCCATTATGTGTACCCACAATTCCTTCGCCTCTATGTGTATGTGTGTATAAATTCTCAAATTATGGGTTTTAAAACGCTTATTACTGTATGTATTTTATAACATGTCTTTAATAACTTGGCTCTATAACTTGGCTTTGCCACAGTAACTAATCAGACTACTTAATAAGTAGTATTCTTAAAACTCATTTGATTAACATTAAAAAACAGAACTGCCTTTACCAAAGCTTACTATATTGGGTTTGAAAATTCACTTAAATAGTGTACA
The DNA here is from genome assembly GCA_900302395.1 of Bregmaceros cantori. Taxonomy (NCBI): domain Eukaryota; kingdom Metazoa; phylum Chordata; class Actinopteri; order Gadiformes; family Bregmacerotidae; genus Bregmaceros; species Bregmaceros cantori. Next base: position 13,070 of record OMKY01228484.1, on the reverse strand, counting down.
AAAAAAAATCCAGTTTTAACTTTAGACTAAATGTTTATGGGTAAACAACTTTAACCTCATTACTGCTTAGGAAAAAGTAATATGTTAGATTACTGGTTGCTGAAAAAAAAGCTGAAATCAAAGTAACTTAGTTACTGTCACTTAGTTATTAATATCAGTGCTCGGAAAGAGGGGATGTTGTTGTATGTTGCTGCTACATGTACAATTTGATCCAATCTGCCCAATATTTTTGTCTGTATTTCTATCAGGACAACCAATGTTTGAGAGCCATGCTTTAGTTACTTTATGTCTAAGGAAATTAAGCTGTAGAATGATTATCTGTCTTGATACATTTACATCATCTCATTTACGTACCCCTGTCATTCATATGTCTTGTTATATTTATCATTTATTTCTGCATAAATATATAACTGTGAACCAACAAAATGTAATTTTCCATTGACAATTGATTATGTATCTGTCTGTCTATGTGCATTTGACAGTCAAACTTGGGTAGTCTATCATCTTTTCAGCTGGCATTTAAAAATATTTAATCTAGATTACAGTTTTGCTAGAAATAGTCGGTTACATACTCTATAATGATTATTTAAAAGGTACTAGTACATGTGCAGGAAGCAGAACACTATGTAAAATGTTTCTCTTTTAAAGAGAACCATTTTGTACCATTACCCAGAATCAAAACATTTAAAAACATGTTGCGTGGATGTAATCATTTGCTGTACCATTTATATGTGGTAATAGGATTGTTACTAAATAATTTGCAACTGTAAGGGATTACATTTAAAAAGTAATCTTCCCAACCCTGTGGTGAGCGCTAGTGCATATTTTGATGTGATCTCATAACAGCCCCCGCTAGCCAGCCTTTAACAGTGACAATAGCTGCTATATTGAAAGCGTACCTCACAGCACTAGACTGACTCAAGCGTGGTCACACCTCAAGCATTCACAGAGTGTTGAGGAGTGGCCAAGGATTCTCGCCAGCTGGAGAGGGGCACCCTAAAAATAAATACTGGAAGCTTCTAGGCTGATCCGTCTTGGGGGCTAGTGTGAGATCAGACTCTGATTGTAGTAATGACCGGGCGCAACACGAGAAGTCTACATTCACTGTCGGGAGGGGAGTCTTATAAAAACCTCCTCACACCACTCGTCCTCGCCATTCGCAAGAGTAAGCCAGCTGGCACTTCAGCTTGCTACGAAGGACGTACATTTTATTCTCGCCTCAGTATTTTCCGTCTTCGATTTGGAGATTACTTTTATAAAGGAAACACCAATTGAAGAGAAGTGCATCTTTTTAGAAACCGGATCTCCACTTCATAAATAATACAAAAAACTTTGGACTTTGGGCAAAAAGCAGAGGAGGTTTATTGTGATCCTGTGAACCTATATCCTGTCAAAATGATGAGCAACGGCAGCTTGGAAGAGCCTCTGCAATACAACCCAATGTACTTTGAAGATGATGAAGATGAGGAGGAGATGCTGGCTGCAGAGAAGGACCTCGCTGAGGATGCTCCATGGAAGAAGATCCAGCAGAACACCTTTACACGCTGGTGTAACGAGCACCTCAAGTGTGTCAACAAGAACATTGCTGACTTGCAGCATGATTTCAGCGACGGGCTAAAGCTCATTGCACTGCTGGAGGTATTGAGTCAGAAGAGAATGTACCGCAAACATCATGCAAGGCCCAACTTTGAACAAATGAAGCTGGAGAATGTCTCGGTGGCACTTGAATTCCTTGAGCGTGAAGGCATTAAGCTGGTCTCCATTGACTCTAAGGCAATTGTGGATGGAAACATGAAGCTCATCCTGGGTCTAATCTGGACTCTGATCCTTCACTATTCAATATCTATGGCTATGTGGGAGGATGATGATGGCGAGAGCAGGAAACTAACTCCCAAACAGCGTCTACTGGGATGGATCCAGAACAAAGTCCCTCAACTCCCCATTAAAAATTTCAACAAGGACTGGAATGATGGAAAGGCCCTAGGCGCCTTGGTCGACAACTGTGCCCCTGGTCTCTGTCCGGAGTGGGCTGCATGGAACCCCAAACAACCACTAGAGAATGCAAAAGAAGCTATGCAACAAGCTGATGACTGGTTGGGTGTGCCACAAGTGATTGCACCTGATGAGATTGTAGACCCAGAAGTGGATGAGCTCTCTGTCATGACCTATCTGTCTCAGTTTCCCAAAGCCAAGCTCAAGCCTGGAGCTCCACTTAAGCCAAAGGAGCTGCTTCCTAGCCATGTCAAAGCCTACGGACCTGGCATCGAACCAAATGGTAACACAGTGCTTCAAACAGCCACCTTTATTGTAGACACCACAGAGGCAGGGAATGGGAAGGTTCTGGTCTATGTGGAGGATCCTGAGGGCCACAAGGAAGAGGCACAAGTGAAACCCAACAAGAAGAGGATCGGAACATATTCAGTCACGTATTTACCAAAAGTTGAAGGTGTCCACATGGTAAAAGTGTTATTTGGGGGTCAGGACATAAACAACAGTCCGTACAGAGTCAATGTATCAAAAGTAATGGGCGATCCCAATAAGGTGCATGCCAGAGGTCCAGGGTTGGACAGAAATGGGAACGTAGTGAACAAGCCTGCCTATTTTGACATATACACTGCAGGTGCTGGTGTAGGCGACGTGAGTGCAATGGTGGTGGATCCGATGGGCCACAATAATGCAGTAGAGCTGATCCTTCAAGACAAGGGGGACAATGTGTTTCACTGCATGTACCGCCCTGTCATGCCTGGACTACACACTGTCCATGTCATGTTCAATGACCAACACATTCCAAAAAGTCCCTACAGTGTCAACATTGTTGAAGCTGTGAATCTTAATGTTTGCCGAGCTACAGGCCGAGGGGTGCAACCAAAAGGACTGAGGATTAAGGAAGTAGCAGATTTCAAAGTCTTCACCAAAGGAGCTGGCAGTGGTGAATTACATGTGTCCATCAAAGGCCCCGGAGATACAGAGGAGAGAGTGAATGTGGAGCATTGGGGAGACGGGGAGTACCATTGTGAATATTTGCCTCTCAAACCTGGAAAATATACAGTTGCTGTTACATGGGCTGGGCAGCACATCCCATGCAGTCCCTTCCTGGTGGAAGTGGGCTCCAAAGCCGGAATGCAGAAAGTGCGAGCCTGGGGTCCTGGACTTAAAACTGGCATGGTGGGAAAGTCAGCAAACTTTGTCGTGGAGACTATTGGTACAGAAGTGGGAACTCTAGCCTTCTCTATCGCAGGCCCATCACAAGCTAGGATAGAGTGTGAGGACAGAGGAGATGGATCATGTGATGTGCATTACTGGCCCACCGAAGCTGGAGACTATGCTGTTCATGTGATATGCGACGACGAGGACATAAAAGATAGCCCCTTCATGGCGCACATCCTGCCTGCTGACAACCATGCTTTCCCTGAAAAAGTGAAGGCATATGGTCCTGGTCTTCAGCCAAATGGGGTTGTAGTCAACAAGCTGACAAATTTCACAATTGATGCCCGCAAGGCAGGAAAGGGACCATTGAAAATCTACGGACAGGATGCAGAAGGATGTTTAATTGACATCCGTATTGAAGAGAAGACCGACGGGACCTTTAATTGTGAGTACACTCCCCGAAAGGCCATCAAACATACAATTTTTGTCACCTGGGCTGAGGTCAATGTGCCACATAGCCCATACAGAGTGATGGTAGATGAGGGCTGCCACCCGGACAAAGTAAAGGTTCATGGTCCAGGTGTGGAGAAGGCTGGCATTAAATCCAATGAGCCAACCTATTTCACTGTGGACTGCAGCAAGGCAGGGCAAGGTGATATCAGCATTGGTATAAAGTGTGCTCCTGGAGTGGTGGGTCCCCAAGAGACAGACATCAACTTTGACATAATCAAGAATGACAATGATACGTTCACAGTAAAGTATACACCCCCGGCCCCTGGACACTACACAATCATGGTGTTGTTTGCTGGTCGGAAAATACCCATCAGTCCTTTTAATGTTGAGGTGAGCCGATCACATGATGCCAACAAAGTGAGAGCAGAAGGCCCTGGGCTCAACAAGACAGGAGTGGAGAAAGGCACTCCCACCCACTTCACTATCTACACCAAAGGAGCAGGGAATGCCAAACCAAATGTGCATTTTGCCACCCCTAGTGGTGGGAACACTGTGCGTGATTTTGAGATCTTCAACAACCATGACTACACTTACACTGTCAAGTACACGGCCATGCAGGAGGGCAGCATGGCCATCTCAGTAACGTATGGAGGCGACCCAATTCCAAAGAGTCCCTTTCACATCTCTGTAGCCCCACCCCTGGATTTGGGAAGGATTAGAGTGAATGGACTTGACACAAAAGTTGAGGTGGGAAAGGACCAGGAGTTCACAGTCAATTCACAAGGAGCAGGAGGCCAGAGCATGGTTGAAGTGAAAATGACATCTCCATCTGGTAGACTTATCCCCTGCAAGATGGAATCAGACAGAACAAGTGGAACGTTCAGAGTCAAATACATTCCCCCAGAGGAAGGCTGGTACAACGTGGAGGTCACTTATGATGGACACCCAGTGCCAGGAAGCCCCTTTAAAGTTGAAGGAATAATGCCAGCAAATCCCAGCAAAGTGTCCGCCCATGGCCCTGGACTGCAGGGTGGCATTGTAGGTAAAATGGCAACATTCATCATTGATACCAAAGGTGCAGGTTCTGGTGATTTGAGTCTGGCAGTGGAAGGGCCGTGCGAACCAAAGGTGGAGTGTCAAGACAATGGAGATGGAAGATGTTCAGTTTCCTACTTTCCACCTGTGGAGGGGCAATATGACATAAACATTCTCTTTGCTGGCCAACATATACGTGGATCGCCCTTTAAGGCAAAGGTTTGCCCAGCATTTGACCCCAACAAAGTGAAAGCCAGTGGACCGGGACTGGAAATGGCCAAGGCTGGAGAAGCTTCTACGTTTAATGTCGACTGCACACATGCTGGAGAGGCCAAACTCAACATTGAAGTTACAACAGAAACTGGTGCCAAAGTTGAAATCCAACTTCGGAAAATTTCTGAGGGAATCTTCTCTGTTACCTACACACCACCCACCCAGGGCACCGTCACTGTCACCATCAAATATGGAGGCAGCGTCATTCCCAATTATCCTAGGAAAGTGCAGGTGGAACCAGCAGTGGACACCAGTGGAATAAAGGTGTATGGCCCAGGAGTGGAGCCCAGTGGTCTATTAAAGGAGGTATCAACCCATTTCATTGTGGATGCTAGAAACAAAGGCAAAGCAAGTGGCAATCACATCAAAGTAGGTGTTACCAACCCTTCAGGAGGAACCACAAACTCCTATGTCATTGACAAGGGAGATGGCACTTACCGCATAGAGTATACGCCCAAGGAAGAAGGCACACATCTGATAGAGGTTCTGTATGACGGTGCTGCTGTCCCCCAAAGTCCATTGCGAGTGCTGGTGATGGAGGGCTGTGACCCAACAAAAGTGCAAGCATATGGGCCGGGCTTAGAACACGGAATCACTAACCAAGTAAACACCTTTACAGTAGAGACTAGGGGTGCAGGAACTGGGGGCTTAGGTCTTACCATTGAGGGTACGTCAGAGTCCAAAATGTCCTGCAAGGACAACAAAAATGGCAGCTGTAGTGTGGAATATGTGCCTTCCACAACCGGCGATTATGATGTCAACATCACCTACGGTGGACACCCCATTCCTGGTAGTCCCTTCAGGGTCACAGTTCGAGACCCAGTGGACCCAAGCAAGGTTAGGTGCTCAGGCCCAGGTCTAGGGAACACTGTGAGAGCCCATGTGCCACAGAGTTTCACTGTTGACTGTACGCAGGCTGGATATGCTCAGTTGGATATTACATTATATGGACCCACTGGTGCCAAAGAGCCTCTAGGGGTGAAGAACAATGGCAATGGCACTCACACAGCACACTACACACCTAGTCAGGATGGACCATACACCCTGAATGTTAAGTATGCTAAACAGCACATTCCCAACAGTCCTTTTAAGGTCATGTCCCATCCAGGCCATGATGCTAGCAAAGTTCGGGTCAGTGGCCCTGGTTTGGATCCAAGAGGTGTGACAGCAAGTATCCCCACAGAATTCACCATTGATGCCCATGATGCCGGAGAAGGATTGGTCACTGTTCATATTTCAGATCCGGATGGAAAACCTAAAAATGCCAGCATCCGAGACAACCGTGATGGCACCTATACTGTGTCATATGTTCCAGACACCACTGGCAGCTACAATATAGCAATTCAATATGGAGGAGATGAGATCCCTATGTCTCCTTACCATATCCAGTCACTACCGACTGGAGATGCCCACAAGTGTCAACTCACAGTGTCCATTGGTGGCCAAAATGTCTCTGGTCTACATAAGCTGCAGATATGTGAAGACACTGTGATAACAGTGGATGCAAAGCATGCCGGAAAAGGCAAGGTCACATGCAAAGTACTGACTCCATCTGGCGTGGAGCTAGACCTGGACGTGGTAGAGAATCATGACGGAACCTTCAACATCTACTACACAGCACCAGTGCCTGGTCAGTATGTGATCACCATCAAATTCGGAGGTCAGAACATCCCCAAGAGCCCCTTTACAGTGTCGGCCTCAAACGAGCCTGTGGGACATTCTGAAACCATGGAACCTCTTCGCCCTTTCAACTTGATACTGCCCTTCACACGCCATCAGCGTCAACTCACTGGTGAAGTTCACATGCCATCTGGTCGAACTGCCCGGCCTCACATCATGGACAACCAAGATGGAACAATCACAGTGAAGTACCAGCCATGTGAAAAGGGATTGCATCAACTTGATATCAAATATGAAGGAAATCATATCCCAGGAAGCCCCATTCAATTTTATGCAGACACTGTCAACAGTGGAATTGTGACAGCATATGGTTCTGGTTTAAGTTATGGCATGGTTAACCAGGCTGCTACCTTCACTGTCATTACCAAAAATGCCAGTGAAGGAGGGTTATCTTTAGCAGTGGAGGGGCCATCCAAAGCAGAGCTCACGTGCAAGGACAACAAAAATGGCACCTGCCGTGTGTCCTACTTGCCTACTGAACCAGGAGACTACAGCATCATTGTAAAATTTGACAACAAGCACATATCAGGCAGTCCTTTTACAGCCAAGATAGCCAGAGATGATAACATCACCCGCACATCTCATCTGAACGTGGGAACAGCAGCTGATGTCTCTTTGAAGATTACAGAAACTGACCTCAGCTCTCTGAATGCCACCATCCGAGCACCATCTGGGAGTGAGGAGCCTTGTTTGCTGAAACGACTTCCCAACAGAAACATTGGCATCTCGTTTACCCCCAAAGAGATGGGTGAACATGAGGTCAGCATACGAAAGAGCGGCTCACATGTGGCCAATAGCCCGTTCAAGATTATGGTGCATCAGTCAGAGATTGGAGAGGCCAGTCGTGTCAAAGCATTTGGGAAAGGCCTAGTAGAGGGTCACACCTACAAAATGTCTGAATTCATTCTGGACACCAGGAGCGCTGGTTACGCTGGCCTGGCGATGGCAGTCGAGGGTCCAAGCAAGGTGGACATCAAGTGTGAGGATCTGGAAGACAGAACATGCAAAGTTTCTTACTGTCCCACTGAGCCTGGAAATTATGTGGTCAACATAAAGTTTGCTGGAAAACCTATTCCTGGTTCACCGTTTACAGTCAAGGTCACGGGAGAGGGCAGGATGAAGGAGAGCGTTACAACCAGGAGACATGGATCATCTCTTGCATCTGTGGGATCCACATGTGGCCTTAACCTTAAAATACCTGGCAACTGGTTCCAAATGGTATCAGCCCAAGAGCGACTTGCTCATTCATTCACACGCAGCCACACATTTACCCGGATGGCCTGTACTGAAATCAGCAAGACGTTAGGTGGAGAGACCAAGAGAGAAGTGAGAATGGCAGGGAACAGTCAGATGGGTGGAACTAGAAGTCCCTTCACTGATATCTTTGGAGACTTTCTTGGGAGGGAAGGGCTAGGGAGCTTCCTGAGTATTTCTCCGACACCTGATGCTGGCAGTAGCTCAATGATGACTGCGCAGATAACCAGTCCAAGTGGGAAAACGGTTGATGGTGACATTGTGGATGGAGGAGGCAGCACATACAGTGTCCGTTTCATTCCACAAGAGATTGGGACACACTCAGTTAGTGTGCGGTACCATGGCCAACACGTGCCTGGGTCACCTTTCCAATTCACAGTGGGGCCAATGGGTGAGGGTGGACCCCACAAGGTGCACGCTGGAGGAATCGGCCTAGAAAGAGGTGTGGCTGGAACACCATGTGAGTTTTGCATCTGGACTAGAGAGGCTGGAGCTGGTGGGTTGTCTATTGCAGTGGAGGGTCCCAGCAAGGCTGAAATCACTATAGAGGACAGGAAGGATGGTTCCTGTGGAGTGTTATACATTGTAAAGGAACCCGGCGACTACGAAGTGTCCATAAAATTCAACAATGAGCACATTCCTGATAGTCCTTTCATTGTCCCTATCGCCACACTGTCAGAGGAGGCCCGCAGACTGACCGTCACTAGCCTACTGGACAAAGATTTGAAGGTGAATCAAGAAGCATCCTTCATTGTGCACAACAATGGTGCCAGGGGTGTGGTCGATGCCAAAGTACACACACCCTCTGGGTCAGTAGAAGAGAGCTACGTGGAACTGGACACTGACAGGAACACCATCCGTTTCATTCCTCGAGAGAACGGCCTTTACTCTATTGACGTCAGGTTCAACGGATGTCACATTCCTGGAAGCCCATTCAATGTGCGTGTGGGTGAGCACGGCCAAGTGTGTGATCCTGGCATGGTGAGAGTGTATGGATCTGGTCTACAAAGTGGCACCACAGGCACTCCAGCAGAGTTTGTGGTGAATACGGTCGATGCCGGGTCCGGGGCTCTGTTAGTGATGATCGACGGCCCTTCCAAGGTAAAGATGGACTGTCAGGAGTGTGCCGAAGGACATCGTGTAACGTACAAGCCCATGGCCCCTGGCAGCTATCTCGTCGCCATCAAATACGGACAGAGACACATTGTAGGAAGTCCCTTCAAAGCTAGAGTGACAGGGGCACTTCTGTCTGGAGGCCACAGCCTTCATGAGACGTCATCTGTCCTGGTAGAAACATTCAGCAAAACCTCAAAAATTATTGGAGCCTCCTCTTCAGCCCTTAGTTCCACCTCCTACGCTTCATCCTCACACACAAATCTCTGTTCCGATGGCAGCAAGGTCGTTTGTCACGGCACCGGGTTGTCCAACGCTATCATCGGCCAAAAGAACAGCTTCACAGTGGACTGCAGCAGAGCCGGTACCAACATGTTACTGGTGGGAGTCCATGGTCCCCGCATGCCGTGCGAGGATGTCTACGTGAAGCACATGGGCAACAAGCAGTATAATGTCAGCTACAGCATCCACGACCACGGGAGCTACAACATCATCATCAAGTGGGGTGATGACCACGCTCCAGGGAGTCCCTTCAGAGTGACTGTTCCCTGAATAACACGGACACACAAAATTAGAAATACACTTCTAGTGTGTGCTTCATAGTGAACGTGAAACAAAGTGCTAAGTTTGTATAAACTTACTTGATTGAATATGCTACATTGTTGACAATAAACAACACTTAACGTCCTGCTATCTGTGTCATTATGGTCTATTTCAGTTAAATTGTGAGAATGTGGTGTAAAACACATCAAGACCTGTGCACCTAATTGTCTGGACAAATTCTAAACATAACAGTGTATATAAGATGATAGGATGAAAGATTTTTTGGAAATGTTTTGCCATGTTTTTGGCAATAAACAGCAGGTTTTTATTGTCTAATTTTTGGGAGAAGTAAATGGCACCTATTAATAGTAATGGCTCTCTTCAATCTCTTCAATCCAGTTTTCGACTAATCCTATCGATAAAAATGAAAAAATAATATGTATACTCATTGCATGTAGAGCTATGACACCTAAATGTAGTCACGATGCCCTTCTATCTAGTAGCACACTGTATATAATATATTGATGTACATAGAACAGAGAAAAACAGAGGATTATAATAGGGCAACATGTAAAACAAAATATTTACAGACTGTTATTATTTATATTTAATTTATTTGGTCCCAGTTTCTTTGACTTTCTACATTCCCTAAACACAATTGCCCTGTGATAAAACATGTACCTATCAATGTAATATTCTAATGTTTCAAGGCATTCTACCATTTTGCTTGACAGTGGTTACATTAAATAAACCAGGTCACTTTATGTCCTTGTCAGCAGAAGGTCTGGGATATATTCCTTTTTTTTTTTTTAGTTTATTTTGAATATGTCACTGAACATATCACACTTCCTATTCCTGAATAGGAAGAAGGTGGGAAAAAGGTACAAATACAAATAAATGAAATTAAAATATATCACCGCTAACTGTACAATAATATATACATAATATATTCAGCCTTTTTTTTTTAAATCAACAAAACCCATATTCTAGGTATATACACGTATTAGCATACACCTATCTTCATACATATATCCATATGTATATGTCTGCACACACACACACATACATGCGCTATATTTAAATCCCTATATTTGTATTGAGTGAGTTGTGTTTTCGGGGTCGGGAAGATTACTGTTTGAATATAATCCCTTACAGTCACAAGTTAATTATGAATAGGAATGTGATCCCGTTACCACATTTAAAATTTCACCTCTAATTCTATTTAATTCAATCTAGTCTACCGATTTGTGATGCATGCACATTTACAAGTTACAGCCTAATGGTTCCTGACCTCAATTCATATTTCATATCTTAAATGTAGTTTGAATCAATTTTAAAGTGTAGTTGCGAGGGACTACAGTCACTATTTTTTTTTTTATTGTATTGATCCCCAAATTAAGATAATTTCCTTACATCCCCATTGGGGATCAATAAAGTATTCTGGTACTGTAATCTCTTCAATTGCACGACATTTCTGTGGTATAAACGCAAGAAGGATTACTTTTTGACCTGAGTACTTTTAACTGTGCCTCGTGTCACTGGGAACAGCCGGTGTCCTTTTGTAACCCTCCCAACGTAACCCATGTCCCACATTCGACATGACCTGCCAGATGGGGTCGCTGTATAGACAGCCAATACAATGTGGTTTCCCCATAGACTGTGGTTTCCCTGTTTGAATATATTGGTACCACAACTTTGACTGCATCAGTTATCAATCACGTGAACTCGTGAAGTCTTTATTACCCATTATATGTGCAAGTCTAATACAGTTAAGTCAACAATACATTTTTGAAGCACATGTTTATATTTAGTAGAGTCTGGGACACTGTTAAGCGGTTTTAGAAAAAGTGTGTATTTCCTTTTTCAGCTTGACATAAAAGAGGCGTGGACGTTGGCCTGTTTTATTACTGTTACTGTGTGTTCAAACCAAACGCGAACTGGGCGGGAAAATTCGCTTTGGAAGCTTGTAACGCGCCGCAGCTTTTTATTTTTATAGCGGCATGTGTTGAGCAGCAAGAGCGAAACCGCGGAAGCGGCAAAATTTAAATTCCCCTCTCTCCAGCTCGTAGGCGGCACCCGTGGCTCGCAGCAGCAAGTGCCTTTCCCTTGTCAGTGAAAGGAGGGAATATGTGGAATGAGTAGTCAATATACAATACAAAACAATGATGTGTTAACACACACACACACACACAAAGAAGCGGGATTATTCTCCGTGACCACCGCACAAACTGTTTGTGCGGTGGCTCTTCATTGTCATCCTCCCGCTCCCCAGGACCGGACAATGATATGCTGCGTTACATTTACTTTCCGAGTCGGCGTGTCCGAGGTAATGCAGTTATCAAAGCACGTCACCGAGTTTGACCAATTCAGTAAAAGCATTAACTAGGATGTGCCGACTCGCAACGTTAAAGGAACTAATTTGTGGTTTAATCTTTAATATTAATAAAAACAATATTTTATTTTTATCCATTTATCCATTTGCTTTCCGAGTCGGTGCATCCTATGTAATGCTGCTATCAGATAGCGCTCCGGAGCTAAGCGGCAAAACGGGAACGGAGCGCTGGATGCACCGGCCCGCCGGTGCATCTCCTCCTAGAGTGGTGAAGGCACGGGTCTCCACCAACCACCACACACCACCCCCCCCTCTCCCGTCCCTTCGCCGCACGTCTCCCCCCGGCTCCGCGCTTCCCTTCCTCCAGTGAGGGGTTCCTGTCCCTTCGGAGCTCCGTGAGGTGGAGGGACGGGGAGCTCCGGGGACCGTGGAGGGCGGAAAGGAGGCGCGGAGCCCTCGCTGCTTCCTCCGTTTGCAAGCGTCTCCCATTCCCGAACACCACTGTGTAGCCCCTCGGTGAAATTACCCCAGCCCAGTCAGCAGCAACTCGTATCTGCTGTTCGCTGTGCTTCGCTCAAGTCACATGACATGATGCGGCATGTGCGGTGCAGCGGCGCGCTGCCGCGCAGCAAAACCATAATCATAGCGCCTGACGCCCAATTCGCGCCGCTCAATTCGCCCAAGAAGCCCAATTCGCTCCTAAAGCTCCTAACCATTTTATTCGCTCTGGAAGCCCAGTTCGCGTTTGGTTGGACAGTAACAAAATCTTTGAGATGCACAGGTGCACATCGCTCTCTTCCAGAACTTCGAGTCACAGGTAGGTCTGGTGGTCGTATCTGCGTCTCTGGAGTAACCTCTGCTGGTAGCACAGGTTCCCGCACTTCCGATGAAACTGCTGCTGCTGATGGCACGGCTGCTGCTGATGGCGATGGCACAGCTGCTGCGGCTCTGCTCCCTCGGGTGTCAGATCCAGATCTCTCCCCAGTCCAGGCGATGGCGATCTGCATGCTCCTTGCTCGTCTTCCATCTGTGTTCTCTGAATTATTCTTTGTCTGATTTGATCTACATGACATTTCATAGTTTGCCCACTTCCGATAATAACAGTATATGATACTGGGCCCGTCAAACTCTCTATAACTGCTGGAATCCATTTGGGTCCAAACGAATAGTTGCGAATTAAAACTTCATCGCCAGTTATATCCAGGATACTACAGAGAGGGAGAGAGAGACAGAGAGAGAG
>OMKY01228480.1:0-11141 GCA_900302395.1 Bregmaceros cantori | reverse complement strand
CTCTGAGGATATGACCCACGCTGTAGTACTGTTTGTATTGGAGTAGCACCTTGGCTGTGAAGACAACATTCCGGACAAAGACTCGTCGTTTCAACTGAACAATCTTATGGAAATATAAAAAAGAAGGTATTAGAGTCTGCATCACTATCTATCTTTAAAAAGCTTTTAAAACAAACCCTGCTGCTGGTATTTCTAAATCAAGCTCTACTTACCGTCTTGCAGTGAGTAGAGCTTTTAAGTGGAGCCAATCTGTGTATGTATGTATAGCAGTTAGGTAGTCATGGTTAGGTTAAATAGAACAAAAATTGTGTTCATACTAGGCTGTACTGTTTATTTCTACACCTTACAAGTAGAGCTGTGCAAAAAATGATTTGAAATCAAAATCTGATTATTTTGTTCAGAGGATTTTTGAAAAAGTGAAATCATCAAATCAGATTTCCTTTTTAACATTGATAATGAGGTCTGTTTTCATGACATAGGGTTGAATAAAATGTATATAAATTGATAATTGCATTAATCCTAAGCCAAAGGGTGAGGTGTCTCTACTTAATTCCAAAAATGGACACCGTTTACAAAATTTAAATATGAAACTTCTAGTTTTGCTATATTTTGTCTTTTTTTTTTTTTCAAGAAATCAGAAACAAATCGAAAATTGAGATTTGAAAGACACAAATCGGGATCTTATTTTTTGGAAAAATCGTATAGCCCTACTTACAAGTTACAGATAGCTTCTGAGGTACCCTTTTTACAAATTGTGTCCCTGGTATATTGTGAAGCATCTTTTGTCTTTTTTTTTAAATTGTAAATAAAAAACAAAGCTTGAAACATTGAAACTTTGAACTGAAAAAAGGCTGAAATCAAACTAGCTCATTTACTGTAACTTAGTTAGGGTGCATTGCCCTAAAACGGGCTAATATGGGATACCTACGCTCCAGTGGCTCTGGCTCCTCCCTGAACTAATTGATGTCTGTGAAACTATGGCAAAAAGCAAACTATGGTAATGTGTCTGACATTAAGCTCAACTGTTTAACACTACATTCACTGTTCCACCTTAGGCAACTGACGGAACCACATTAGGAGGCTGCAAAAAAGGGCCCACATTAGGGCAATCCACCCTACTGACATCACTGTACATGACACATCGACAGGGCTGTGCACAGATGCAAAATTCATAAACATTTCAGACAAAACGGGGGGCAGATGCACGCACTCCAGCGCACTCCTAACGGCCTGCACCTTATGTGTAATTTATTTAAGCATTAACGGCGAGACACACACATGCCGCCATAACTCACTACGTGTCTCTTGACGGACACCGGCGCGGCCGCTTCCAAAAACAGCAAAGTTGCTGCACGTCTTCTGTAAACATGGAGTACGCACTGTACGCACGACACTCACCTGGCACGCATCCTCCAAAGCCGTGTAAACGCCTGTCAGGTCTTCTCCTACACTTTAGCCCCAGGAGAACAACGAGGAAAAAAAAAAACGAGAGCTGAAAGATGAAAATGTGAAAACACTGGAGTCGCAGGGGGAAAAAAAAAGAAAATGACTAAGCGTAAACACTTCAATTATCCTTTTATTATGAACCACCTGTGTTCTAGCAACGTAGTGTGTGTCTCGGCCACTAGGCGACGGGGTGTCTCCGTACGGTTATCTTTGTCCAGATAACGATACTGGACTGCGGCTTGCTCTATCTTGATACATACTTAGGCTAGGTCTCCATGGAAACTCAGCTCAGAGGACGGCAAAAAGCTGTTTGCGTTTCCAACAAACCCCCCACCGCGGCCCCAGCCCCATAAAAAAATGAAAACTAATTTGGCTGTAGCCGCACATCTGTAAAGAAGACTCACGGATGTAAACAGGTCAAAACGCGCAGGTGCAATAATGTTCCAACGCAGACATCTCTCGGTGGACTGACAGTGAAGCTGTTATTCCAGATTACACTATGTGATAAACTGCTAGTCGCTAACGATCCTAACGATCCCCACAGATGGCAAAAGTACCCAGATTTCTTACTTGAGTAAATGTGAAATACATTTGTACACAAACAACTCGAGTAAGACTACAAAGTACTGATCCCAATATCCACTAGTAAAAAGTACAGGTTGGGAAAAAAAGGGTTTTTGAAAGTAACAAGTAAATTTTCTAAAATGTTCAAAAGATATTTTTGAAGATATAAGTAAAACAACAAAAAAATAAATTTGCCTTGACACTTCAAGGCAAATTTATTTTTTTGAGCAGCACACCCAGAGACTAGTTGAAAACAACCTAACTGGTCCTGTACTCATTGCTGCATTATTCACAATATACATAATCCTCCTACATCAACAAAAAAGCAACAAGCCTGTTTTTGGAAAAGTAAGGGGTAGAAATACCGATATTTCTGTTAAAAATCTACTGTGATAGGTTGAGAAGCGCCGCAGGTTCTGATCCCCTCTCCGGCTTTTCTGCGTTGTCTCCCCCCTGACTCTTCATCCCAGTTTCCGATTTAATCCTATCACTATCAATGAAAACAATGAAAAACAGTGCTTGCGCCCAAAAAATAACTTACAAGTACAAGTAAAAAGTAATCAGAGAAAAAAAGTACTTCTAAAGGTGCATTGAAAATTCTACTCAAGTACAGCACTTAAGTATTTGTTCTTTGTTACTTCCATCATACGGTTAACTGAATGTGCATACTTGTGTGATCTCTAAAGTTTAAGGAAAGCTCAAAACGCTATAAATGACAGTTGGTGTGTGTATGTGTGTGCGTGTGCATAGCCTTTCCTCCCTTGCCCCTCCACAGTGGGCGAGTTCCGTCGCCTCACTGGTTGCACAAGAACGTTGGAACAGCCTGGAGGCTGCTGTTAACATATTTAAAGCAACAGTTAAGATATACCAGTGGAAAACCACTAAAGATTGGGGTGTGTGGACGTGTAGATGTGAAAGAAAAATGTGTTCCGTGTCGTCGATTCACATTTGAGAATGCATTAGCTATCCATTACTCAAACGCTGATGTAAATTTCTTGTCTCAATGCACTTCTCTAAAGCCTATAAAATACTCAATTTTAATATTATGATAATGACACCGACTATTTGCCTAAAGTCAAATCATGGAACTGTTCCATGATACAAGGGTTGACGGATTACCTCATTGCTCGGCCTGCTTGTGGGTGAAAACGAGGGCCCAGAGAGAAGCGATGGAAGGAAGGAGGGGGGAGGGTTTGCTGGGGAAACGGAGGCAAGTTGGGCATAACGGGGCGAAAGGGCAAGGAGTCGCAGAATGGCACCTGGAAAGCACACGCAGCTATGGTCTTCTGCGAGGGGGGATTAGAACACATGGCACTGCTCGACCTGTGGTCTGGGAGGGCGCGCTCTATAACCTCTCTGCCACCACGCACCCCTATGCGTGATCTTTTTTTTTTTTTAAGGAAAAGGCTATGTCCATGCGGGAAGATTTTCTTTGCCGCTTGTTCTCCCCATTGTAAAAGTATAATGACCTGCAGTTATTTAAGCCCGTGAGGCTTTAGCTAATCTTCCTGTCAGAATCTGCAGAAGAACGAACGGAACGATTCTCTCTGACATTGAAGGGACCACAGCATGTACAAGAGCCTCCTGGCAAGGAGCAGAGGGAAAGTGATAAAGTCTTGATATGCCCTCGCGGTGAACTTGCATAGGGCCTACCCCAGGTCAACCGTGGAGGTATACTGACTGGAGACAGAATCCGGGGTGGGTTTGCAATGTAGCAGGCCCACGATGTACAGCTGTAGGAGGCAGAATGTTGTCAAAAGTGACACCAGGTTGTGCTACCCAGTAGCTCAGTCAGTTAGGCAGTGCACTGGAAAGCATGCATATGCCTTAATTGCGCGGTGAGACGGTGGTTCGAATCCCACCACCAACGTATTTCCCGCATGTCTACCCCCCCATCTTCACCTGTTTCCACTAACCATAATAAATAAAAAGCTTGAGAAAAAAAACAGCCAGAATGGGCTGGAAAAAACATAAAAAAAAAAAAAGTGACACCAGGTTGCATATATACGAGGTTGGCAGTATGGCCACAACCAGGAGAAGACAACCGCAACACGTTACTTGAAGTGTATCCCCGAAACACTGAGTGTCCGGGATCTAATGGTTTTGCATGTGCCGATACTATGTCCGACGTGGCAGATCCCTCGTGTTAACGAGGTAACTTTTCAACAGATAGATGGATTTGTCCCAGATTCGGTGTGTTGATTTCCTAATTTGATTTTGTAGGCAAATACTTTTAAGATGACTGAATTCAAGATGACCCCCTTTTTATGAATAAAAAGAAATATTCCGGGATACTCTAAATTGTTTTCTGGGATACTCCTTTAGCAGTTGGGATGACTGCATGGACCTAGTTGAAAGTAATCAAAATAATTCCTTACCTTACTTTTAAGATGTGTTAAGCTGTTATGTTACTATCCAATGATTGTAACACACTCTATCCATGACAACCCTGAAATGTACCTGAAATGTACTCAATCCAGTGGTAGTAGAGGACAGCGTTTCTCTAAGTCATAAGAGTACCACATTCTTAGTGTGTAATTTTTTTTACAGACAATGTTTCAAGTACTTATGATGCTTTCATTGATTTTTCTACAAGCAACATGTGATCCTTAGATGTGACTGACAAACCTTTTTTTGTATTTTCTGTGTATACGTGAGAATTGTTTTTTTTTTCATTCCACGTTCCCTTTAAACCAAACAACTACAGCGTTGCGCTGCTTTTCCTGCCACACCAGCGGCCTGGCGGCGCTCCAAAGTCGCGCGTCACTCTTCACAAATCACACCGTTAGCCGAGGCAGATGCCAGAGTCAGGTCGCTGCCGGCAACACGATGACGGCATCGTCCGTTGCTAGGCAACACAATTTTTTTGTTTGTGTAGGCTTTGTACCGCTGCACGTGTGCAGTGGTGTCATGGCTGAAGGTGGACTGGTGTTTACCCAAGCTACACTACTACTACTAGTACTGACCCAACGATGTGCATGTGATTTTATTGTTTATTTAGTGGTTTGTTTATGATGAATTAGATTCTCAAATAGCTTTCTTTTTTTTAAAGTGATTTCTTCGGTGCAAACACAGCGTTAGTGTGAAAGGTGGACAAGAGAGCAGGGATAGCGGGCGTGCAGTATATGATCGTGAACGTAGGAGATCTCACGGCAGTGCTTGTGCTGTAATCTAAGCCATAGCAACAAGACTATGTATGGGGCTGACTTGGAGCAGTGATATTTAACCGGCCTCGCCACGGGGCCAGCCCCTCAAATAACTTTCTAATATTGTAAAACTATTCCCAGGTCAGTTGAGAGGCATTGAGGGCTCATCACACTGTCCTAACTACAATTTCATGTTTCATCATTTCTATGCACTGCTATAGACTCCCCAGTGTAATAATAATAACAATAATAATAACAATAATAATGATAACAATAATAATAATAACAATAATAATAATTAGGAGCCTAAACAAGCATTGAAACTGCTTGCAGTTTCAATGCTCACCCCCTAAATTAGAGCTGCAACCGATTAACCAATAATGATGTTAATCGATTATTGAATTAGTTGCATATTCAATTCATTGAGAACAATTCATTGTTAGTGTTTGATCCATCCTCCACTAAAGCGTCTTTGTTGCTCCCAGTACCAGTCCCATTACCGCAACTAAAAAAATACGATGAAGATAACAAGTAATTTTAAGTGAAAAAAAAATAATAATAATAAGTACAGAAAAGTAAATGCTTCCAGATCGGGAATAAATGGAGTTACGCCGTCATCAAAAACGTTGCAATATTATTTTTACGTTTCAGATTAACAAAAGATAAACAGATGAATTGTAAAAATTAGTAAAAATTGCGTATTAATCGATTATCAAAATAAGTGTTACTTACTTGCAAACCAATGTCTGTCTTCAATATGTACATCTTTACCTTCTGTGTTTGGACACTGAGGTGATGAGACAGAGAGAGAGAGCCAGAGAGCGAGACGGACACCGAGAGGCAGAGGGAGAGAGCGCCCGAGGGAGAGCAAGAGGGCAAGAGAGAGTGCCCGAGAGGGAAAGAGAGATATGACGTCAAGTTATGTGCCAACAGTTCCCAACGGTGGCCAAGTTAATGTAATGGCTAGCAAATTGCTGTAGTTTTTTTTTCACCTCAAATTTAATCAAGTAAAAGTAGAAAGTAACTTGTGAAATGTGTACTCCAAAAGTAAAAAAGTACACAAAGAAATTGTAATGGAGTAAATGTAATGCATTTACTGTAAAATACTGTTTTGATTCAGTTTGTTTCACTGTCAAAATCAGTATTCTCCCTGCAGATCCTCGGCATAAGAAACTCTTCAGAAAATATTCAGTTAGACTGTTGTGGTGACCTTGAATTTCTTCTTTTCAAATGATATTATAATCCAATCTTTTGCTCTAAAAATAAATATATATTTCAGAGGTCATGGTATGGTTGCCAGAGGCTGTTTTAAAGCATTCTTTCCAGATTAACAATGAATAATAATAAGGGGAAACTCGCACATGAAATATGGCCGGGCTCAAACACGCATTCTTAAAAAGGTGAAACTTCATGGACAAGAGGTATTCTCAATTTTGTCCTTCGGCTGTAGCATTGATATATTTTAGCTTTAAAATATCAAAGATGATTTTTATGGCGTGCATGCCCGTGGCACGTATCATTATAAAGGAAAGTAGAGTGAAATTACCCCGGAAATTACCCTTTTTACCTTTCATATAAACCACGTGATTTATCACCTCGTAAATCACATGTAGTCTGTTTTTTGATTTACTATCGCCACTGTGTCTTCATCAGGTTTGCGTGTGGTCCGTCCGTCACTTTTTTGTAAATCGGGACCGTTTTCAACAACCGTATGTTTCCAGCCTGCGGCGACTTTTAAAAACCTCGCCATTCTGGGCCTGTGTCTGTTATCATGGGATGAGCCACGCCCACTTCTGAGTTTGACCCCTCGCAGTCACATTTAAGTATGGTTTTCAAACAGGAATCTCTCACTGGGGTGTGCCCACACTTGTGTAGCAGCGCATTACAGTTTTGTGGCTAAATTTTGATGAGTAGTTTCCAGACAGTATTCTCGCACTCACTCTTCCACTCAGTGGATGCTGTGTGTGTGTGTGTGTGTGTGTTTGCGTACACACTTGTGTAAATGCTTACTCAACAAATTCTTCAAGAGAGCCCTTCAAGTAAGAGACCTCATCAAACGCACATAGGACCAAAGGGTGGCGTGTCAGAGGTCTTTAACTTTTTGCTATATCGAATCCACAGAGGCTCCCCTTTAACTCGGTGTGTTTCCACCATACCAGGAACAAAAATTCCGAAAAGTGGCAGAGACGCAGCAGTAAGAATAAGTGGCTGAGACGCGGCAGTGTCAAACGATGCAAGAATTAGCATGTGGCACCGAATTGGTTGTCGGTGTTAAAACCACTGCATATTCGAATTGAGTCACCACCTGAACTTGCGTCAACTACAGATCAATTGACGGCTCTCGAATGGGAGTCAATTTGGTAGAAACACACCGCCAGAGTTCTGTGAAATTACTTTTATGAGCTGAGTGAACTTCTTCAACTGTACCCATCCCGTAGTCTGGCTGATCGTTGGGGCACCCTTGAAGACTAACCCAGCAAGCCAGAACTAACAAATCGTCCATGCATCGCACGTGACTAGACGGTCCGTTGGGTCTGGACCAGCCAGGCAAGCAAATAAGATTGTTGCCCAAATTCGGGCAGTCCAATCAGCGGCCAGTTAATACAGGCCTTGTTCGAATCAAGAGGTGGGCCTGAACCTGCTTAATCCAGCCCAAATGATCATGCGATGGGTGGACGATTAATTTGTTCTGGCAGGCTAGCTGAAGACTTGGCAACCTGCTCTTTCCATCTCATTCTACTCAGGCACTCGCATGGTGTCAATCTTGAATGTCCATGTTTCAATGTCAGTGAACTAACTGTCAGTGAAACAATCAAAGTCAATCATACCTGGTCATGTGTCCACAGTCATTGAAGAGAAAGGCGTGAAGATGAAGCTGACCGTGATCGACACGCCGGGCTTTGGAGACCAGATCAACAACGAGAACTGGTGAGATGTGCATTCACCTCTTCCATCAGATGACAGTTTAAGTCTTATACAAGTATCAGACTGGACGAAGGCATTTCACCTCTCAATGTGAAGACTTCTGCAATTTATACTCTATGAGAGGAGAATATGCTGGCTCCCACAGGGGTTGTTGGAACACAATCCTATTTAAAGTAGGGCTGCAACTTGCAACTAACGATTATTTTAATAGTCGTTTAATCGAGTAATCGCTTATTTTTTTTCCCAGAAATTGGGCCCAATTGAGAAATAAGTGCCCACTACCAGGGTTTTTTCAACATGTGAGTTTTTGTCAAGCCCCATAGAAAATGAAGCTCTGTGTCCTTGCCAACAAAACACAGACAGGAAACTTCAGACTTTATCGTCAGAAAAAAACCCTGCTTGTTTCTACCTGTTTCTTCAGTTATAGCCTCCAGAACAGCGGTGGGAATCATTGAACAGTGCTCATTTCTCACAAAACCCTCAATAAATGCTGGTGGAGTGTCTGTGGAGAGGCACTGCACACAGTTTTTTTTTTGTTCACAACACATCTTTGGCACACAGCGGTACTATTTACGAAACGAGGATGCGTCTTTGGCACTGAATGAGTTAAGAAACTCACGCATTCAGGAGGTTCATACACCATTAGCGGCCAGGTTGTAGTTGTATTAATAATAATAATGTGGTATTAAAATGTCATCATTCTGTGTGGTAGCTGGGAGCCCATTGTGAAGCATGTCAATGACCAGTATGAGAAGTACCTGAAAGAGGAGCTGCATGTCCAGCGCAAGAGGAGGATTCCCGACACCCGGGTCCACTGCTGTGTCTACTTCCTGCCCCCTACTGGACACTGGTATAACTCCTCTCTACGTAGCACTTAAAAAAGGTCCATTGATTCGGCAACTTTATTGTATGATTTCAAACGGTTTTCTTTTTTCTATAACTAACTTATGTTATTGGTTGGTTTGGATTGCCATGATTTTTCACTGACACGGATTGTTGGCCGACCAACTATGATCTCTCTTTTGCTCAATCAACAAAATGTTATTTCCTCAGTCATACGTATGATGTCCTTTAACTCTTGAGTGCTCTTGAGTGTAGGGGTCAAGGCACATTTTAAGACCAATGTTCAATGTTTTTCACACCAGAAATGGAATACTATATTGACAAAGTGCATACTGTCAAACAAATATCTATTTGGTCTTTTTAAATGACTGGGTTACAATTTTTAAATATGTCAACATTTCCTTCTTCATGAGTTGCCGTCAAACAATTCCGCCAACTCATGAAGCAGGTCGCAGAACTGCGCCTAAAACTGTCGAGTTATTTAAAAATTGTAACCCTCTTATTTAAAAAGAACATATAAGTATTTGACACTATGCACTTTGTCAATATAGTAAGTATAATAAAAGAAGAGTATACACCAAAGGGTCACCAAATATTCTGTAGAAATGAAAATAAATGTAAAATTCTACTTTGAAGGATATTTTCCCTGCCCAACCTGACTATTAGGATTGCATAAAGCATAGCAGTCATTCCCCACTGTTCATCATTTAACCAGACACGCTGTGTGGGTAAAAAGTGTGGCTAATGGCGCGTGGCTCCAATGAACTCAATCCATTGGTGCCCCATGTCCATTGAGGAGATGTACATTTTGATCAAACTTCATAAACAATGCATAGGCTGGCTGGCTGTCTGACGCCAACATGTATTGGCCAATAAGACATTATTGCATTTTAACTTGTTTGTCATTGCGTATGCAGGGTTTTAACTAGCCACTAAGCAATATGTGAATGTCCTCAATAATTCAGAAGGGGGTGGAGCTGCTGTTGTGTACATGGTTGTGTGCTTAATTGCGGAATATTGTACTGATGGATTGTGTGTGTGTGTTTGTGTGCGTGTGTGAATGTATGAATACGAACGCACCTGAAGGCTGCGTCCGATCGACGTGGAATTTATGAAGCGGCTGGGAAAGATTGTCAGCATTGTTCCCGTCATCGCCAAGGCAGACACGCTGACCATCGAAGAGAGGCTGGAGTTCAAACAGAGGGTACGCCCTAACAGACACACACACACACACACACACACACACACACACAAAAGATTAAAACCAAGCCCAGGTTATAGTTTGTAAATGTGCATGCAGCAAATACCATTCTTTAGGCGACCCTTCTCACCTTCTGATTATCCGTTCCAATTAGCAAGGCATATAAATTGTAACTGAGATTGAGTTTACTGATGCTTCATTTCCACTATCAATGCGTTGGGGGTGGTATGGATAGTGGTTGCGTTGCGCGAAAGCGGGGCGTCAATTGAGACACCACCTGAATACATGTCAGCTATAGATAAAATGACACACCATACGACTGGCCGTAAATTTGGTGGAAACACACCGTTAGAGGGAACCCTTTAATGGTAAACGAACATGCTATGCGTCGGGCTGCAAGCACAAGCATGGGCAGCGTCGCAAGTTCTCCTCCACTCGTTGATCTTTCTGCAATGTCTTCCCCTGAATCTCTATCATCCCACTTTTTCGAAAACAAGCCTGGCAAGCCGGAACAAATGAATCGTCCATGCATCGCACATTTGGTATGGATTAAGCAGGCTCAAAAAAAGTATCAAAAAAAGTGTCAATCAAATGAAGTTATTAAATCACAGCACAGGAGGCGTAACAAGGGGCATGGAGGCTCACTTCTTGATATGAACAAGGCCGAATTTCGGCGATAATCTGATTTGTCTGCCTGGTTGGTCCAGGCACATCGGACCGGTTAGTCTCGTGCGATGCGTGGACGATTTGTTGCAAGGCTAGTCCGTTACCGTCCTGGTCCCTGTAGTGAAAACGAGGCATAGAGTAACTTTCCCAGCGCTCTGTATACAGTATATATCCAGATGGACTTGGGCAGATGTTTTGTGTTGCTCCTCAAGGTTGTGTATGGAGATCCCGTACAGCTGCTGTTTATATCTAGTTACACTGCTCTCACACTGCACGGTCTATTTGGCCGTGTGTGTGTGTGTGTGTGTGTCTGTGTGTGTGTGTGTGTGTGTGTGTGAGTGACTGCCCTC
>OMKY01228476.1:0-12988 GCA_900302395.1 Bregmaceros cantori | reverse complement strand
GTGGTTATAGAGGTGCACACACACGGACTTGGTTGCACACATGCGCACACACACACACACATGCACACACATGCACACACTGCACACACACACACACGCAAACACACACACACACCAGCGCACCCACACACATACACACACACACACACACTGCAGACACGGCCTCTGCATTCAGCGAGGCTGGCCTCTCGATCCCTCTCTGGCTCTGGTTGTGATTGTTGTCGCATTTGCTGGATACCCCAGGAGAAATCTTAAACACAACACACACAAACACACACATGGTACGCACACACACTGCACAGCACACACACGCACTCCAAGGAAAACAGGGACAGCTATTGTGCTATTATTTTAAAGACATTACAGCGGTTGTGGTTTTGTATCAACATCCCTGGATGGGGCTGGAACCTGCTGAGTTGGTGTGTCCTTCTGGAGTAATCTGTTGTATACCTTTTTAAAATGACCCAGAAATGCATAGCAGATACACAATGAACGCACTGTGCAGTTAGCATAGTCGGATCTGCCGCTTTGTGTCTGCTTCCCCCATTCTTCGCCCTCTTTCCGCTCACCCTGCGATAAAGGCTTGAAAAAATGTTAAAAAAAAAATAAAACAATACAAATTTCAAACATCAAATTAACAATTACATTTTAATTACCTGTGTCATGGTGGAGCAGGTTATGTTTTTGGTCGCATTGGTTTGTCCTCTGGATCACTGAAAAAGTTGAGCACGGATCTGGATGAAATTTTGCAGAGTAGTAGACGAAAGAAAGAAGTGATTACATTACTTATAGGCTACATGTCTGTAGCCTATAAGTAACCTAATAGTCATACTTCATTATTATTAACGGGTGAACGATTCCCATTCTCCGTTGTGACGTCACGCCACGTTGCCGCGACTCCCGTGCCTGCACCAAGCAACATAGTCGTACTTAATCACCCACACCTACAGATAGATGGATGGAAAGTTCCTTACCTGGTTAGTGCACGGGGTGGTCAATGAGACGTTTCCATGTAAAAATCAGAGTGATTGGTTAGGTCCAACAGCGTAATTTTCCTAACTATTACAAACGTCTAGCAATGGGCGATGCATGGACGATGCGTTGATTCTGGCTCACCAGGCTACTACTTTATGAACACTTGCATTGATAATGGCTTGCCACAGATACTGTTTTTTTTTACCACTACGGCGCAGGTTTGCAATCTCTGAGTGCTTCTAGTTTTAGTATGTTAATTTAATCTTTTTACTTTTTTGTCAATGGGGAACCATGGGGTAGTGCCAACAATAAAGATGATTTCATTTCTTGGTGCTCTGTCTCCCTCTCTCTCTCTCTCTCTCTCTCAAATATATGATTTATTGGCATGGTAACGAGCGTCATATGTTGCCAAAGTATACATATAACTTATATACAGCAAGTTAAATTGATAAAAACAATATAATATTCTATACATAACAATGTACATTCTGTATATCCTGTCCATTGGTTGTCCCTCAGTCGTTTACAGTTTGACACATATTGTGCTGCATTATGACCCATTCACTTTTCTCTCCTATGTATTGCAGTGCTGGATATTCTCAAATTCTTTGTATGATTCTCTAATGTCTTCATATGCATCTCAGTGCAGGAGGAAGTGTAGCTGTGTTTCTACATTTCTTTGTGAACAAAGTGTGCATTTTCTGTTCTCTTTAAGGCGCCATGTCTGTCTGTGTTGACCTATTTCTATCACTAGTCTCTGGTCACTTAATCTATATCTCCTCAGCAGGGATCTTTGATTGCAGTATTCTGTACTCTCTGTTTAGTTTCAAATAGCATTCTAATTTGCTTTGTGTTTTGCCAGTAGATGACATAGTTATCTCTCTGTTTGTTGATAATTTTTTTAGTACATAATGTTTGCCGGGCCTTTAGTGGTATGGGGGTCTTGGTAGTAGCCAGCCTGAGGACCAGCTGGCTGAGGTCACTTCTCTCTCTATTTTTCTCTTGGCTTTGTAGGGCTTGGTTGGGTTATGAGGTGGGCATTGGGAATGGGAATTGCCCATGTTCCCCTCTACATGCGTTATTTGAAGTTTTTCTTTGGACTTTTAGTATTTATTTGCAGAATTCCTCTCTCGGTCTCTGGTACAGGAGACTTTCTCTCTCTCTCTTTCTCTCTCTCTCTCTCTCTCTCTCTCTCTCTCTCTCTCTCTCTCTCTCTCTGTCTCTCTCTCTGTCTCTGTCTCTGGTACAGGATACTCTCTCCATCTCTCTCTCTCTTTCTCCCTCCCTCTGTCTCTGGTACAGGAGAGACACTCTCTCCCTCTCCGTATCTCTGGTAATATCCGCGGTCACTCCGTCTCGCTCCATGTGATGCTGACACATTAAGATGGCCGCCCACCACTCTCGGCCAAAGCAGCCGTTAAGATGTCAGCCGAGGCCCATCGCACACATCTGTTGGCGGGAGTACGGGCTATATTTAGTGTAGCCACTGTTCGTAGGGGACTGTTCTTTTAATGTATTACAGTGTGGGGAGCTCAGGGAAGCATGTGCTTACTACAACCTTCCTCTACAACTTAACTTTCTCTCTTCACTATTCACAAACAGGGGATGTTATGCTTTAAGAGTAATAGGGTGGATTGCCCTAGAGTGGGCCACTGCCTAATGTGGGACACCTAAGATTCAGACGCTCTGGCTCCTCCCTAAACTAATGAATGTCAATAAAACTATGGTAAAAGAAAACTATGGTAGTGTGTCTAACATCAAGTTCAACTGGTCAACACTACTTTTCACTGTCCCACCTTATGCAACTGACTGCAAAAAAGGGCCCATATTAGGGCAATCCACCCTACTTGCAAAATACTTGCAAGTAATGGTTACTAGAGACTAACTGAGAAGAATTCAGGCCACAAAAAGTGAAAGCCAGAATAAAATAAGCCATTGGACCATATGAATATCTACTAACCACAGGCCAAAAAACGAAAACTGAAATTGTACGGACATGTCACAAAAAGGCATAGTGCCAAATGGAAGGAGGAGAGGAAGACAGAGAAAGCAATGGGAAGATAACATCCAAGATTGGACAAGTTGCAGGCTGAGTGACACCATGCGAGTGGCTGAGGACAGAGAGAGATGGAGAGAGATGGTTGCAAAGTCTTCAGTGATACCCCAATAGTCAGCCTGACCTTTGGGGTATTTTGATACGCGATTAATCAGCTCTTCATACAGACAGTGAATAGATTAGCTCAGTCTGTTAACCCGGTGCTCTTCAAACCACACACATGTCATAATGGTAACGGAACGATTATTTATTTGCCGTATGGTTGTTATAGTCGGTCGTAATCCCATCACAACCCGCCTTGACGCCGTTGCAGACGCCAGCAGTCATGATCTTTTGAAAGTCTGCTGGCACAGCTTGCAGTCCGGTCGAAAGCACCTGGGCGACAGCGAACTGCTGCCCACTCGAGAACCAGCAGTCGTGCTGAAACGTGCCATCAAAGTCAGTCGATGCATATAAGGGCTAACGAGCAAAAAAACATGCAATTTGGGGGGCAAATGAGGGAGATATCAACACAAGTTAGGCGAGCCGACACGCACACGAGCCGCCATCAAACAATAATAGCAGTAAGGTTTAGAGCTGCAACGATTGGTTGACAACTAATGCAGTAATTGATATTCGCAAAGAAAGTGAATCCTTGATATTGCCAGCAGTTTTTTGCACCACCACCTTTTGGTCTACACAAAAGTGATACAACTTAATAATTTCTACAACAGACAAGCGATCACTTCCGAGTCCGCTGCCAAAAAGCATCGCAACCAATGCGATGCGTCCTTGGGAGGAGCTAGTAGGAGTACCCTCCCCCACTCGCATGCCGACTGGGGCGGCTGCGCGCACCTGCACAAGTATGCGCGCAATCACGCACCCGCATCTGAGCATTCGTGGACACAAAATTTGACACTTGCATCAAATGTGCACTGTTGATACACACCTCAATTTAAACATGAACAAACAAAAAGTAGATGTTGAAATGATCCGTATCAAGGATATAAAAGAAATATTCAAATCCTCGTTACAGAGACCTCGCAAATCACACCGCACACACGCACTCACACACACACACACACACACACATCAGCCCACACAGCGAAGCAGCCCCTGCTGGCACGGTCGTGCACGCGTATACGCACGCGTGCACCCCAATCCAGTGGACCATGGTGTACACACGCGTGTATACGCGTGCACGACCGTGCCCAGCAGCGGAGCATACACACATGTGTGCTTATCAACGCGCGCTGCTTCGCTGTGTGTGTTGATGTGTGTGTGTGTGCGTGCACGCTCACACGCGGCGATTCCCGTGTGTCGGCGCTCCACCTGAAAATGGCAGCAGGTGGCCTCGCCTGACGTCACGATCTTGTTCCTCATTGTAACTAAATTGTTGCACATTTGTTGGCAATAGTGAACCCAAATTGACTACATTTCACTTTGACAAGATTCATTTCTGTGTCGCTGTGAATATTTGGCGGATTTTTTAAAAGGAAAAATATCTAAGCAATTAGTTGATTAATCGTTTCAATAATCATAAACTAATCGACTATTGAAATAATCGTTAGTTGCAGCCTTAGGAGGGTTAGGGTAAGGGTTGCGGTTAGGTTTAGGTTTATCCCAGAATCCTACTGATATGACATTGTGATGAAACAACCTGTATCCATTGTCAAGCCTAGTGAAATAAGTCTAGGTGGGATCCAAAAAAAGATTGATGTCCACATTTGGTCCTCGAGCCAGAGGTTTGAGGGAAGTTTTCTCGTCCTATGGCGACAACAAATGTTATTTACCTCTGTTGTTTATTCCCTTGCATTTTCCTTTTTGACTAATGTCCGTGTCTTGTGTTGCATTTAAGAGACTGCTGTGTTAAGCACAAATGACTCATTTCTTAGAATGCCTCGTTGGGTAAAAAGTCAATATCCACGTTGGGGTCGATAGCGAAACAACAGATAGGTTCTGCTTCTTGCTACGTATCAAATTTTAGCTCATTTTCCGTCTGGGCAAACGATTGATGGTGTTGGTAATACATTAAGTTCCTTGCTATCATTTGACTAATAGAACAGATTAATCCCACAGCCAAAAGAAGCGTGGACACGTTCATGCGATAGTGCAGTTTCCTGGAAAATGCTGGAGGATGCTATGCCGAGAACAGTCGGAGGAGGAGGGCGTCTTTTGGGAGATGTGGTTCAAGTCCCGTTCATTTTAAGAAGATCGCCGGGTGTAGCTCAGGCTGCACAATTTGATTGTTTTTGGATTCATGATTAGATTGATCCAAATTAGACCTGTATGAAGACTGAATGATACATCGCAATAGTTGATAAACCACGTAGGGGCGCACGGCGGTTTATCCAAAAAACACATGGGAGAGGCCTGTATGTATATTAGGGCTGCAACAAACGATTATTTTAATAGTCGATTAGTTGCAGATTATTAAAACGATTAGTCGACTAATTGGTTGCATTTTTTTCACTCCAAAAAATACCCAAAATATTAACGCAGAACAACAGTTACAAGGTATTAATCTTTTCACCTCGAAATATAGTCCAATTTGGTTCTTCTTAACCTTCATGAGTACAACAGTTACGTTACTTAAAAATTAGCTTATGTAGCAGTATTTTTTTCATGTTCACGTTTCTTTAAGCAATTACGTCAATTTAATGTTTCATATTTTCCAAAACTATTATTTCCTATCAAATTTGAGTAGAGTAGTAGACCAATGGGCGTAGTGTTGGCACAAAACGACCAACAATATTATATAATGTTTTTGCGTGATTATTGCACTTTAAATGTAAAACCTGTCTCGTCTCGTCCGCTCACTGTCTTAAAAGCAAAGTACTGAATTATGATGCATGGTAAACATCCATGTACATTCAGCCTGCAGCTTCACTGTAAATGTGAGGCTCCATGTTGGTAGTGAATACAAACAATGTGTTTTCCAATTTGTTCAAAACAGAATTTCACAACTGAACTGTCTCACGTTTGGCAACTGTAAACAAATGTCCGACAACGAAAGCGTCCATTTCCATCACTATCGGCGGGCATAAATGGACCTTTGATCAACTAATCGTTGGGCGCCTAAAAAGGTTGTAATAACAAATGCAAGCCCAAAGTTGAGCTATCCGTTCTTAGATGAAAGACAAGGCAGTTTTCCCAAAATTATTTGATTTTGCGGAGTCACGGTTAGTGCCGTCGGGTGTTAACAAGTGTGGAGAATAGACGGAGAGAGAGGAACAGTGAAGATGACTAATAAATGGTCCAGACAGGGTGAAAAGGCAGCAGACAGCTCGAGGTTTGGCACAGAGGAAGAATTTAAATGATCTCGAACAGGAAGTGGTCAGTCTTGATGTTATTTTGGCGTATTATTTGCTGTGATGTAAAGTTTGAATCCCAAAAATGATCATCTTTTTTGTTAGGGTTATGTTAGGATTAGGTGTAGTTTAGGGCTATGTGGTAGGAGTAATTATGATAATTATTTTAATTTTAATAGATATAATCAATACAGAAGTTCAGATCAGTCAGACTCAGTATGACATGACAGATAGCAGAGTTTGGGTCACAGAGTAGGAATAGGGCTTAGCTGTTAAGCTATCGACGGCTTGCTCAGTGTCATAGCCCCGGCGTCTCAGCAATATGTCTGGAACATTGGCAGACCGAAGCCATATATACAGAATGTCCAATATATGGAATAAAAGAACAGATCCAAGGTAGCAGATAGCTCCTGGCCAGCACAACGTACCCTTCTCACGCGTCCGTGTTCGTTAGGCGGAACTACGCAATTGTGGTGCAATTTTACTGCCCCCGCAACGACCAACATCGCATGCCGCCAGCCAGAAATAAATCATGCTGAATGTTCCCCCTACGCCTTTAGACAGCCGCTTCTGCACTTCCATTCAGCTAGCCATCACCACATAATTGTCTTGATAATTATGTTCATTTCCTTTGTTTTGTATGAGATGGGTGACTAATCAGACTCGCAGGTTACATATGAATGGAAATAACTCAACAAAGAACGACTCAAACCTTCAGTCAACGGCCGAGCTTCTGTGGAAGGTGAAAGAAGCGGAGGCAGACAACCCAAATGCTGGCACAATAACATCAGACATAAGCAGCTAATTCTTGTCAGTAGTGCGTGCAACGATTAGTCTATTAATCGATGACTAATTGATTATGAAATTTAATCGACAACTAATGCCGTAATCGATTAATCGCCAAGGAGTTGAATCATTGTCAGCAGTTTTTTAATGACCCCACCACCTTTTGATGTAGTCAATTGATATCTCGGTGCTAGTTAACAATGTTATTCTGCCACCGTTGTTTCATTTCTTAAAAAAAATAACTTACTGCCCCCAGATGGTGCAAGGCTGTATTGTGGTAAATGCATATATCAACACATTCAGACTTTTTGTGGACCCGTGGTTTAAAACTGTAATTCCTTCGCGGACCCTGTGGGGTGCTCTGTCCCCTGGTTAAGAATGGGGGGATTAGATCACAGTAGTAGTGCCGCGAGTTCTACTCCCCTCGCCGGCTTTTGCGATGTCTACCATTGATATCTTCAATTCTGTCAATAAAGAAGGAAAAAGAGGAACTGGAAAAAAAGAAGGAGGTGTGTTTAGTGTGTGCACCGTGGCCTGTAGTGTGCAGGCTGGATGGCAGTTTAGTGCTGAACCAGGCGGCTCCGTCGACTCCGGGGGCCGGACCGCACGGGGTCGTGACCCCATCACGACTCGGCAGGAGCCCCGGCCGGTCCGCGGAGGGCGCTCACTGGAGGGTGGTCAGCCAGAGTCAGCCTGTTAGTAGAAGCTGTTTGCTGCTTGAAGCACCTGTCGCCGGCCCAATGATATTAACTGCTGCTGATGGGAATTTCACAAACTGCTGTGCTCATTGACTAACATCGCGGCTGTTGAATATATGATGATTATCAGAAGAATATAGCGTGGATTGCCCTAATGTGGGCCCTTTTTGGGTGGGACAGTGAAATGTAGTGTGGAACAGTTGAACTTAATGTTAGACACATTAGCATAGTTTGCTTTTACCGTAGTTTCGCATTCATTAGTTTAGGGAGGAGTCAGAGCCACTGGAGCTTAGTTGTCCTACATTAGGCAGTGGCCCACTCTAGAAAAATCTACCCTACATATATCAATACATTCAGTTTTCCATATGGGCTCAAAGCTAACTCAAGTACACTGAAAGACTCATAGACAATAGAATAATGTTCACATACACTCTTGTCAGATCCAAATTTTAATTAAAGTAGAATTGACACCACTTAGATATAAACACAAACAATTTTAGGTGGGCATAAAACATCCCAATTCATTTTAACAAAGATATTTGTCGTTAAATAAACAAAACAAAAAAATTAATTAGCAAAATAAAACATTTATTACGTTGAAGTAGCATTTATTATATAATTATTAACCTCGATGTGCTTCAGAACGTAGAGTGACGCATCAAATTCAAAGAAAAAAAAACCCCACACCAACATGGATACACTGCAGCTGGCCTAGTCGACACATCCGCTAGCTTCGAACACATTTCCTCCGCACTCCCCAATCCTAACGATCTCTATTTTAAATCATTTGCCCCCCCTCCCCCCACTTCCGAACCCCTGCACAGCACAGGTGCTAACAAAATAGCTACACCGGGGGAAGTTGGGCGGCAAGCGTGATGGGGGTAGGTGGGTGGGGGGGGAGGAATGGAAGTGCGATTGAATTGAATTGAATTAAAACGTAACCGGAGGAGCGTCTATCTCGCACAGTCTATCTACTGTTCATCAGATAATGGCCGTGAGTGGCTGACACTGGAGAGAGTGTACGGATAGTTGAAACGCGTATAAAGTTCAACGATTCCCTGGGTCCCAGTCAATATTAATAAGGTTGGATCTTCATCTGATCTCTCGCACCGAGAAGGAAGAATGGATATGAGATCAGGTCTGGGGCAGCTAAAAGTTCAATACGTGGCAACCTTGGATGAATGTGGAAGATATTTTGCTTGTTTCAGAAACAAAGCAACTCCTGGAATGTTCTGTAACTTATGTAACGGGTGTGAAACTTGGCTGTAGTAATACAGCTGACTAATAAATAGGTAACGAGCAAGACACTATGCCGGGGGTGGCCAACCTGGGGGTCGCGAGCCACATGCGGCAATGTTTTTTAATGGCGCTGTTTGTCTGCGCACTCTCTCTCTGTGCCCTGTGGTTTACAATTTCAAACATTTCAAGATTAATATAATTATACTTCTGTAAAATTATATTCAATACATTCCATGACATTATATATCTAAATACAACTGAATTCTATATTAATTATAATTTACAACAATCCCAGCAAAAACACAGTGACTTCACGTGTTGCCGTATTAAATCAATAGGGATGGTGCGTGGCGATGTCATGGCTTGGCGGTGGCAGACATTTTGGTTCGTATAGCGCATGGTTAAGTGGTATACCTTACCACTTCACGTATGGGCTAAATATAATGGACGTAGTTAGGCTGCCATCATCTATAACAGCATACTTTTAAACAGACAATGTTGTACAAATATTGCTCTGTGCCTGTTCGTCTGACCGCAATGGTATCTCCAAAATGTCTGCCTCCGCCAAGCCGCGACATCAGCGTGCGTCAGCCCTATTAATTCTCGCTATCCGAGCGTTGCATATGTGCGACCCACGGTCTTCAATTTTTTCAGAATATTTGAAAAACGTGCGGGCCAGCTACAATACCTTCTTTGGCCACAGGGCGGCGCTCATGGCCCTCGCTTCATCATACTAAAATTTTGTTTAAATATATCCACCACAAAATAAGTTATCGCTTTTCTAAGGTGGTGAAAACACTGTTGAAATGAGTGACTATAGCCGTTTTAAGGGGCTCCCTGTCGGCTTGGACTTTCAAAAAACATCGGCCTTTCATCTACCGTGTGTTTGTGATCTGCTTTGCGACAAACATCACCTCGATGCCGGCTTGCCCCAGGCTCTCCCACCGGTAAGCAGCTGCGGCTAATTCATGTCTGGAGTGTTTTGGATCTGGGCGGAACTAAGTGATTTTTAAGAACATTTTTTAAAAATACTTATCCTTGGTGTTTCGGGACATGTTATACACCATTGGACGCGTAAAGAGTTGAAGTTGAAGAACATTTATTGACTCGTTGTTTGGATTCGGTGCATTACCGTGCGCCGCTAGCAGGGTAAAGTCAAAAATATGATTGCACGCTGTTACATTGAAGGACGTTTTCTTTCTTTTTTCAAAAGTTACTCAGCAGATTTAAACCAAATTCGCACAAGTATTCGCACACATCCGTCAAAATACTGAATATTTTTTAGAAGGTTAGACAAATGTTTATTTAGTAAAAAAATAAAAAGAATAATTAATCAGAATATAACCAAACAAAATTAAAATGCATAAAGATGATGTTTAATTTTCTTTTTTATCATACCCAAATAAAAGTAGGAAGAACTTAGCTTAGATTCATATAAAAAGTTAAAAATGGTTCCATACATTTCGCAATTATCTCTTGGGGACACTTTTGTTTTGGAAGTTTGATTTGTTGCAGTCACAACAAATGACAAACAAATCACAAAAATATTTCAACTGTCTAGGGTGGTAGCTAAGGTGGTTGGAAAAAAAGGAGCCAAAATGTGTATAGCAATGACTATCTTTTATAGGGTAGATCCATGGTTATTTATGGTGAGGTCACAAACAGAGGAAAAAATGCTAGGTCTCTAAGGGTTAATACAACGTCTGCCTTTGTTGTTGAGTGCACTATAAATGAGTGCACCATGTAAGGAGTAGGGGGAATTGAGAACTTGATTGTGACGTCACGCGCTTCCAACAATCTGCCCGAGTGAGCAGTAGCACCACCTCCTGTCAGACGGAGTTGCATGGATACACGTGGCATTGTTTACATTCCTGCGCTCGCACGGTGCGCAAGAGCCGCCGAAAGCCGACATGCCTGGGAATCGCTGCGTTAAACGCTGTGGAGCATCATCGCGCATTGCACAAATTACATTTCTTTCGTTTTCCCCAAATGGAACCCCAAGTTACCACAAGGTTCATTCAGGTTCCATTCAAGTTAACTAAAATATTTGTCAAATGATTATCTGGTAATAATAGTATTTCAATGTTGCGTTTCCTTTGCAACGAGTTGGTGTGTCCGAGATGCCTCACAACGCTGTGTGTAGAACCACATGACCACGTAAGGACCAACGGGGTAGGTGCATTGACTCGGAGGCTCCAACTTGTAGCTTAATGGAATGTGCAGGTGCGCTTAGGCGCATTCAAGTGCAGGTGCGCATAGGCCCATTCAAGGCCACTCCTACTACGTATAATGAGCTCCTCCGCAACCAATGCGATGCGTTTGGAAGCAGACTCGAACCCAAGTCACTAGAGCTCCAACTAACGATTATTTTGATCAATTTGATTTTGATCAATTAATCGGCCATCTTTTCAGACGATTAATCGATTAATCTGTTCATTTTTTCTTTGAAATCTGAGCATTTGTATTTTCGGAACAAATGTATTTTTTTGCTCCCCATTCGGAGGCTGGCTGGAAAAAAGGTAAAGACAGAGGAGGAGAAATGCGGCAAAGATGTCGGGGAGGGGAAGCGAACCCACGATTCTGCGTGCCACACATATGGCGTTTGTGCTTTGTGTATTTACTCTTAACAGACTGAGCTACTGCGGTGCACAATATTGTAGTGATACCTGAAACATTGTTGATATTGCAAACGTTGAACAACATATATTCAATACATTTGAGCAGAGAAGTGACCAAACAAGGAATCGATTAATCGCTGTCGATTAATCGGTTATCAAATTAGTTGCTTAATTCAATAATCGATTATCATCAATTAATCGATTAATCAGTTGCAGCTCTACAAGTCACGTAATCGCTCGATCCTAATACGCAGCGAGAGAGAGAGGGAGAGAGACCCAATGTTTGTTCTTGTCGTGTGTGCTGGTTGCACCAGGCTAGAACAGAGTGTTGAATGCCATTTTGAGGGCAGATTGAGACAATTTGACAGCCCTGCAATGAAAGCCAGTGAGAGAAAGCGAGAGACTGAGTCATATACGTCGCATGGCTAAACAACGTTTGTCGTTTCTCCAAATGTCACGCTTGCTGAAGCGTTCCGCGGCAGGCGCGATGGTCTAAACGGCTCCTCCATTTTCAGATTTTCAACCTCAAAGCTTTCTGACCTCTCCAGGCTAGAATGAAGGTATCGATTTTTGTCTCTGTGCTCGTGCCTCCTTCCTAATGTGTTTATAGATAAGACCAGTGATCTATATCTATGTTGGTCTGATGCAGAGAGAGGTCTGACCTGGACAGTATTCCAGAAAAACACAATCAATGAAAAATAAATCATATAAATCAATGAGGACAGTGATTGAATACGACCACAAATGGGGGTTGTCAGTAGGGCTGCAACTATCGATTGTTTTGATAATCGATTAATTGCCCATTTTTACTGACGATTAATCGATTAATTGATTCATTTTTTCTATTAAAATCATATCGATTATTAGCGTGAATTATTCAGGAAAGCTTGCAATATTAATAAAAGATGAAGTGTTTCTGTCTCACCATCTCCACTCTTTGCTAACAGATCCATTCTTTAGTATTAGCACGGAAGAGCCTACTCTTCTGTACTAAATTTTCACCCCAAATCGATTATCAAATTGGTTGCCTATTATTACAATAATCGATTATCATCGAGAGAGACAGGGAGAGAGGGGGAGAGGGATACATTTGATGGGGAGAGAGAGATGGAATGGGGCAGGGAGAGAGAGAGAATGAGAAAAGGAGAGTGAGAGAGAATGTGAGGAGAGACAGAAAGAGAGAGAGATGGGACGGAGAGATAGGGAGAGAATGTAAGGAGAGAGAAAGAGGGAGAGATGGGATGGAGAGAGAGCGCGAGAGAGAAAGAATGGGAGGAGAGATAAAGAGAGATATGGGATAAAGAGAGAGCGGGAGAGAAAGAATTT
>OMKY01228172.1:0-12377 GCA_900302395.1 Bregmaceros cantori | reverse complement strand
AGTTAGTGGGTGTGTTAGTTAGTGTGTGTTAGTGTGTGTTAGAGTGTGTGTGTTAGTTAGTGTGTGTTAGTGTGTGTTAGCGTGTGTGTGTTAGTTAGTGTGTGTAGTTACTGTGTGTGTGTGTGTGTGTGTGTGTGTGTGTGTGTGTGTGTGTGTGTGAGTGCATGCATGTGTATGTGTGTGTGTGTGTGTGTGTGCAGGTGAGCATGCACACTGCATAAAACCGCCCCTTCCAATATGGCATAACCCAGCACAGAGTAAGTAAACTGATAAAACCAACATGGAAATGTACACTTTATAGCAAACTGGAGATTCTCAGAGTCTGAAGGAGGACGCAAATTTACCTTGGTGCACCACACAGCATGCTACAGAAGACACAGAAGCACTTCACTCATTCAGTACATTCAATACAACCCCTGGCAAAAAGTATGGAATCACCCAATTTGGATGAGCTCTCAATCAGGCCAGACAACAAACACTTTCATAAGATGCACAACCATCTAAAGACCCCCCATTTTGCACAAAAATCCTAAATTGAATTTATGAAAATGAAATAAACTAAAAATGAAATTAAAATCTTGGACTGCTTAAAATGGTTGAGTGATTGTGGTAAAGTTGTATTTAAGAGTAATAAACATAAAACATGTATATGTTTTATGGCAAAGTGATAATGTAAGTGTAAGTGGATAGGAAGAGATGCCAACATCAATTGACGTAGGTGTTGCCGTCAAAGCGGAAATGTGTGGCTGTGAAACCCAGCAATGAGTAGCGCGCCAAATGCGGGACATGGGAAATTTTAAGTCGGGCTTCTGAGGGGGAGTGGGGTGGAGGGAAAGTAGCCTGGCGAGCCAGAACCAACGCATTGTCCATACATCACACATAGCAAGACGCTTGCATTGGGTCTGGTAAAACCAGGGTCGGAAAACGTAAAAAGAAACGTGAAGATGGACAACCAAACTCCGCCCATGTCTCACATAGCCCATACAAACTCCCCCAACGTCCGCGTTGATTGGCCTTTTGAATCCATACCGACGGCTTGCCTGATTTTCCCAGACCCAATGCAAGTGTCTAGCGATATGCGATGCATGCACAATGCATTGGTTCTGGCTCACCAGGTCAGGAGGTGAGTGGTGTGTCAATATGAATTGAGTCACTATCTAAACGCACATCAATTATAGAGCAATTGTGCTGCCCAGTAGCTCAGTCAGTTAGGCAGTACACTGGAAAGCACGCATATGCCTTAATGGTGCGGTGAGTCGGTGGTTCGAATCCCACCACCGACGTATTTCCCGCATGTCTACCCACCATCTTCACCTGTTTCCACTAACCCTAATAAATAAAGCTTGGAAAAGACAGCCTGAATGGGCTGGGAAAAAAGTTATAGATCAATTGACTCGATACCCAAATGACTGCCAATTTGTTGGAAATACACCGACAGACTCTCAACATCTCCATGACTTCAGTAACAGGGTGAAATGATTTTGCCTGTAAACTACTAGAAATGTTGTATTGCATGCTTTGTCCGGGACCGCAGCACGTCGCACCTTGTGACTGTTCGCCCTTCCCGATCCTGATGGACACTGGCTGTGCGAGTGAGTGCCCGTTCATGTGTTGTCGACCATATCCACACTCCGGGTCTGCCCGACAAAGCCTCCACCTGCTTAGAATGTGCATGCCAATGTCTCCCAGTGTGTTGTTAAGGGGATACAGTGCCGGCCAGCCGTCTAGACGCGTCATACGCCCTGGGCATTCTGAAGAGGGAATAACAACTGTGCTGCCTATACAGATCACACCCTGCCTGTTGCTGCCAGCTCTGCGGCTGGAGATGTAATTGGGGATTAACTCAACGGCTGGTGGATAAACGCAACTCGACGCAATGTGAAGGTGGACCAGTACATATCTGCATGTTGCTTGAATGGACTAATATACAGATTTGGCACTGACTTATTTGACCAGATTTTTGTATTTTTCATACCTTCTGAGTGGGTGGATGGATTTGCCGTTGCCCGTTTTTTAGCTTTGTTTTCAGGGATACACCTTTAGCAGCAGAGATGGCAAGTAACAAAGTACAAATACTTAAGTACTGTACTTAAGTCATCTGTACTTTTAGAAGTACTTTATTCTCTGATGACTTTTTACTTGTACTCAGTAGATTTTTAACAGAAATATCTATACTTCTACTCCTTACTTTTCCCAAAACAGACTCGTTACCTTTTTTGCGCACCGATGGCAGGCGGTAGGGATATGTATAATGTGAATGAGCCAGTAGAGGGTGGCAATGCCAAAGAGTATAGAATGACAAGAATGCACATGGGCCTGTATTATGGGAGACAGCCATTAGGTGTCGCCGCAGAACTTTTAGTGAAGCAAGTTAGGCTAGGTTTTTGTAAAATATTACACACATTTTTTTTACTTTGTACTTTATACTTTCAAAAATACTTTTGAGTACTTTTTAGAGCCTGTACTTTTTACTTTCAAAAAAAATGTTTTAGTACATTCCCCAGCCTGTACTTTTTACTCTACTCGAGTAAACATTTGGATCAGTACTTTGTAGTCATACTCAAGTTGTTTTTTCCAAAATGTATTTTACTTTTACTCAAGTAAGACATTTGGGTACTTTTGCCATCTCTGTTTAGCAGTCAGAATGACTGCATAGGCGTAGTTTCAACGGTACTATTTGTGATTTCTTTTTTTTCATTCAATCAGGCAATCTGAACATTCTGAAAGAACAGAATGACGCTTCCACCGTCCCCCCCAAAAAAAACAACTGCCACCAAGGCAGTGATTGCATGGGTGCAACGTTGCCAGCGAAATGTCTGAGTTGCCTGGCGAGCCAGAGCCAACAAATCGTGCACACCTTGCTTGCCACCATAGACAGTACTGTGGGTCTGGACAAATCAGGCAATCGTCGCCCGGATACAGGAGGACCAATCAGCGTCCTTCCCTTTCTAGGAAATTGGTTTGCACATTTACAGGAAGTTGGTAGACCAGACCCAATGATCACTCTAATTGCATGCGAAACGTGGCCGTTGGTTCTGGCTCAACTTCAGGCTAATGTCCAAGTGGATGGGCGATCCTGATGAGGATAGTGATGACCATGGACGTTGATCTCCAACACATTCTTGTTGAACCAACTAACAGTTATGTCAGTTTAGGAGAATAGGGATATCTGTACAAACAAGCAAGTAGAAACTAGGGACTAGACAAGAAATTACTAGATTTCACTGTACACAAACTCATATTTTTTCTTATTGGGGCAGGTTGGAAGAACAATAAAATCGATTGATTGATTTGATTAAAGAACAACAACAACAACAACAAAAAATGCATGCAATGTCTCATCGCCTGTATCTTTTAACAATCAAAAAGTTTTGTCATTGGGCGAAAAAAGAATTGGCTGCAAAATTAATTGTAACGTAAGGAGTAGAAAGTACTGATATTTATATTAAAAGTGCACTGAGCAAAGTATTATCATAGAAATTAATGTACTTTAAATTAAATTGTACTTCTAAAAGTACAAAGTACTTCAGTACAGTAGAAGAGTATTTGCACTTTGTTTCTTGCCATCTCTCCAACCCTAACTTCACATTCGGATCCACAATATCTAGAGCTCACCGCTGGTAAAATGGCTGGCAAATGACCATGTTTATACTCTCACCTATTACCCAACATGAGGTGCTGGTCAATCATTTCATAGCACAGAAAACTTTTACATAACAATTTGTGTGAGTGTGTGTGCGTTTGTGTGATGTTCTTCCAGTTGTAATTAGCACATTTTGATTTGAGTGAAGCACTTGCTTAGGGAAGCCAAGCAGAAAGAACTGATGAGAGTTACCTGCATCACGTGCATCACGCACAATTAAACACTCCCGCTCACAAAAAAACAAACAACACGTACCCACACACACCTGCTTATTAGAAATGCATGTGCAAACACACACACACACACACACACACACACACACGGTGAAACACACACATAGAGAAACTGTGGGTGTTTACCAAGCAGCGAGCAGTAGATTGAGTATAACGCTGGTGAACCATGCCTTTCTGGAGACGTAATTGATGCTGTGGGGTTGCCACAGAAACGCGATGTGGAATGTCTTCGTTCTGGGTAACCTGTGAATTTCACCTGAAAGATTCTGTTCTTGTTCTGTCCGGGTTCTTTATCTTAGAAGCTGAGAGATAGGCAAAAGAATGAGACACTGACCAGTGAAGATTTTGTACGTGTATAATTAGTTGCGCGCAAATCTTCCACCGAACCAAAACAGTCGCTGTATGCGCAGTTCGGCTCGGTTCGTAAACGTACAATTGACACATTATAAATGTCATTATAAATCAAAGTAAAAATGGCTCCAATAATTTGAATATTTAATCCCAAACAAAAGTGAGTAATAATAAAACAAACACCACACGATGATCGCATATGGAACTGGAAGTTGGACCACTTTGCTCAAGGTACATTTTTGCATGTAATTCTTGTCTTTTGGTGCTAATTGCTTGCAATAATTGGCTAAACCCCTACGTGAGGATATAACACCACTATCAGCTATGCTCTCTCATGCCAAGATGCGATCATAGTCGGGAAGGACAAATCCTCTGATCTAAACGTATTTCACATCAAAGTTTACGCTCAGAATGGAAGTAGAGCTGGTACTGAGACTGAGTCGGCCCTGTGGCACGAATTACAAAGACCGAAAGGTTGGTGCACTGGTGCATTTAAAAAAAATGTGACCCAAACGATTTCATTATTTTTTTTCATTAAAAGAATGTGAATAGTTTATTTAATGTTAAACAGGACTTAAATTATTCACTTTCTTTCAATGAAAAAAAAAATCTAATTGATTTTTAAAAGTTGATTCAATGTTTTATTTTTTTCAGTGAGGTTTGAATTCTGAATCTCCATACCAGAGTGTCCTTGGGAATGCATCGAACCCGAAATTGCTACCAGTGGCAAGCGTCTTG
Organism: Bregmaceros cantori; assembly: GCA_900302395.1. Lineage (NCBI taxonomy): Eukaryota > Metazoa > Chordata > Actinopteri > Gadiformes > Bregmacerotidae > Bregmaceros > Bregmaceros cantori. The sequence continues at coordinate 7,412 of OMKY01228172.1, read as the reverse complement.
CATGGCAGCTGCTGCCATTGGTGAGTATGATTGAGAGGTCACTGTAATGAAGTAGAAAAGCTCTATATAAAATCCAGATTCTTTATAAAATGTCTTATTATTTATGGTTATTGTGGCCCATTCTGGAAAAGGTCATTTATTTCAGGGTTAGCGGAAAGGAGGCGAAGAGGGGGGCAGCAGACATGCTTGAAAGCTGTCGGTATCATAGATGTACTTTGCAGTCCTCTGCCTATCCCACTGAGCCAGATCTTTTATGACACGAAATGACCACCATGTAATGTTACGGAATCTGTACTGCTCTCAGAAGTTATATTTGAATTATATTTAAAGTGTTTATTTTTAAAAGGTACTACTTGAAAAAATCTACATTTTTTAAATGTCCTTTTGACCTCTTTTTGCACTAAACATGTTTTTTTCTAGGACTTTTGTAGAAAGAATCAATATTCTGATTTTTGCTTGTGCAAAGACACAATGGGTGAAGTGGTCACACTGCCGTATTATTTAATCAGACTGAATACATAACCTAATCCGTAATGTAATTGCAGAGCAAAATTAATCAATGAATGAGCAACTCCCAGGGACACACAGACACACATTCTACGTCCCATCAATACGCTGACGTTAGCGTAGTTCCAGGATCCATTTACAGCTCTGACTCACCCAACACTTTGGATGGCGTGATCTACCGGAGATCTTTTTGTTCACATGAGTCACTCTGAGCAGTTTGCTGCTCGTCTTCGTAAACATTGTGATGTTAAATGATTAGAGTTCTGGCCTAGACAGTTACTCAGAGAGACTCTCGCACAGGCCGTGTTGGCGCAGACCACACCTGCATGCGTCATGGACTGGGCAGTCAGGAGACATTGAAACTCAACCATAAAATTGTGAAATATGAATATTGAATATTACATTTCTAATTTAAAGAATTTAAAAATGTTTTGAGGGGAGCATAACAGCACTAGTAGTAGTCACTGTGGCAGCTGTAACCTTGGGAAATCTTGTATGTGCATGTGTTATCAGAATCCTGGGACATGTGCTCAGAATGGCCCGGGACGGTATCCGAAAGGTCGCTCTAGGTTGGATGCCACCCGAGAGTCTAATGAAGGCAACTCGTTAAAGCCTTATGTCCCTCTTGGAACGAAGAAGATTAAGTTAAATAAGTTAAGATTGTTATGTTTAGACCTGCAACTGATTAATTGATTAATCGATGATAATCGATTATTGAAATAATAGATTATCATAAACTAATTTAAACTAATTTGATAATCAATTAATTGGCAGGGATTGATCATTTTCTTGTTTGTCCCATTCTCCGCTCAAAAATGTTCAATATATGTATAAAAATATAATTAATCATTAATGACAAAAAAAAAGACTGATTCATTGATGATCAAAATAATCGTTATGTGCAGCCCTAGTTATTTTTAATATCCAGAAGACGCTCAAGAAACATTTCTGCAGCCAGGCCTCAGAGTAGTAACTTAACAATTGTTATGTATTATTTACCTTCATTTATTCAAGTGCTTCATTCTAAATCCATGCTTCAGTTACCTTTTGTGTTGCATATTAACACTTTTAATGTCCTTTGTAGTCATTGCTATGCTTCTGTTCACTATGTGTGACCCTTTGTGTATGTCTCCTTAGCAGAGATGGCAACTAACAAAGTACAAATACTTAAGTAATGTACTTAAGTATAATTTTTAAGTATCTGTACTTCTAGAAGTACTTTTTTCTGTGAGTATTTTTTACTTCTACTCCTTACTTTTTTCACTACTTTTTTCTTTTTTCTGCAATGACATGTAGGACAACAATAGCAGTTAATAAGTTGTTCTACTTCACGGCTTTATGACGCCGCCACCTTGTGGGAGTGACCCAAAGCACGACCGTCCCGATGACTAATACCAATAGAATCAGCCGGGGGGCGGAGCCCTGGCCTCTGCCAAAGAGCACGACTGTCCTCTCAACATTGTTTTTTTGGCGGTCCCGGAAGAGGACTTCAGCCGGCAGCTGGCTACCGCAAACCTGATAGTAGCTAGCTAGATTGTCTCTTGTGTGCGCTGGGAGCCCACTTGGCCTGCCTTTGGAGATAGAACTATTAAGTTCTGGCCGCCACGGGCTGTGCATGCACCTTTGACAAGAAGGACTGCTCTGAATATCAGCTTTTTGACTCTGGGTAAGCTTGCTTGATGTGGATTGACGATTGCTAAAATTGCGGTTTGCTTAGCAGACAGACCATTTTAGACTGCTGTTGTCGATTGCCGTTACTGTGGCAACGGATACAAATTTGTTGTAGCAGATTTGGATTTATTTGTTAATTTCTACTGCAAAATTAAGCAGACTGCATAGGCTCTAGGAGTTAGCAGGCCCGTTGCCAGGCTGCAAGCTTGTTTCAGAGCAGAGCAATTGTGATTGTCATTCCCCTGTGACCACAAACAAACAAGGTACAGGACGTCCTTTGCTTGTTCCGACAGTGCCAAAACATGGCAACTTGGAAGGGCCGATGGAGCCCGATGACCGAGCTGTCGAAGGCCCAGCACTCACGTGGCGTCACTACGGTGCGCACTGGGCCGCTGGGCATGGGCCGCCAAGCCCGGGTGGATAAGGCGATGAGTGGCCTGCGGAGACCCGAAGGCCTGACCCCTCAGGTGGCCCCTCCCCCGGATACACCCCCTCCTACCAGCATTGGGGGAGACGGAGATGGTGCTGGGGGCCACACACTACCCAACGCAGTGAGCACTATGTTTGTGAATGCTGTGTGTGACGACTATGGGGCATTGTCCGAAGGAGAGATCCCAGGTGACGGCAAGCTCCAGGACGTTGATTGTCGTTTATTGAAACGTACATGAACAGTGGAGCTGATCCCCTCTCCTATGCCAGGTCGCCATGGCCCAGATGGCCGATTTGCGCGACGCAGATGAGTGGGGCCTGGACCACATGCCGCTCGTTGACCCGGCTGTGGCTTCTATGTTCATGACTCCAGAGGGGGCCAGACGTCAACCGCTCAAGTGCCTGGAGCTTAAATGGCGTCCAGTTAATAGGGCCGCACAAGACTGAACTGCACGATGGCACGCCTACTGAACTCTTTCACTGTACTGTCATATGCTGTGAACAAGCAGATCAGACAGATGGAGTCGGAGGGCACGCAGATACCCCCTGAGCTGATGGCCCGCGTGGAGATGCTGAGCAGTGGCATGGATTATTCAGCGGCAGTGGCTGGCCGGACGACAAATGGTCTGATCAGGCTATGCCACTATGTATGGCTGGCCCAGGCGAACTTGTCAGAGGATCTGCGGAATACTCTCTATAAGCTTCCAGTGGATTCGCAGGGAGACACCATTTTCGGCCCACAGGCCAAGGAGGAGTTAGCGGCACTACAGGCTGATCTGGAGGTGCTTTGTACCAGGAGACAGCTAGGTATGCTGCCATCGACCCTGAAGAGAGGTTCGGCTCATATGCACCCATATCAGTGATCAAGGAGTTCCTCATCCCCAGCCACAGAGGCGGTGCCACGCTATCCGGTGCCCAAGCAGCCTTCGACACGCCGCCGACAACAGGCACCTGGACCAGCGACTGCCCATACGCGTAACTTTCGTAGGCAGAGAGGACCACAGGCCTCCACGCCCAATGCCGGTAGGACTGGCAGGGCTAAGGGAGGCCACGACTGAATCAACGCCGCCAGTGGTCGGAACGTATTTCCCACGACAACTTCAGCGGTGGGCGGATACCGCTGGGGACTCATGGGTAGTAGCTACAATCGCAGAGGGCTACAGGTTACAGTTCCGACACCGGCCACCAGCAGCAGGCAGGGTGCGGCATACATTGATTGCCGATCCATTGCAGGCTGTGGCATTGGACAAGGAGTTGAAGACACTCCTGCAAAAATCCGCCATAGAGGGAGTCGACCCTCGACAGGAAGGAAGAGGGATCTATTCGACATATTTTGTAGTTCCCTAGAAAATCGGCAAACCTGCGACCAATTTTGGAGCTCAGACCGCTAAACGCATATCTGAAGGAGCTGCCATTCAAGATGCTGACGGTCTCAGGTGTTGAAGTCAGTCACACCAGGGGAGTGGTTTACCTCAATAGATCTGAAGGAAGCATACTTTCATGTCCCAATTGCTCAGGAGCATCGAGCGAATTCCGAGGGACACAGGCTGCTTCTAGTGGCACCCTGGTGGACAGCGCGCCCGTGGTTTCCTCTGCTGCAGGAGTTGGCATGCGTACCACCGTGGCCGATCCCGAACAGGAAAGACCTGCTGTCGCAACTGGGGGGTCAGTTATGGTACCCTGCACCCGAGCGTCTGAATCTGAATCCTGTCGGGGTACAACAGACGATGATGGCAGCATGCCAACGGCAACACGTTGCGAGTATGAGAATAGTATAGTCTTTGGTGTGCAGAGCGGGGTGAAAACCCCCGCACATGCGCACTGCCAGTTATCTTAATGTTCCTCCACTGCTGGAGGCTGGACGTGCGCCTGGTACTTTGCGCGTTTATATAGCAGCCCTGTCTCTCTATCACAAGCCAGTAGAGGGTAGCACGGTAGGTAGCCATAAACACGTGACATCGTTTTTGCGCGGGGCAACGAGGCTGCGACCATTGCGGGCGCAACCAACACCCAAATGGGATTTACAGACTGTCCTAGGTTCGCTGTGTCGTCCGCCATACAAGCGTATGACTTCTGCAGATCTAAAATGGGTCTCTAATAAAACCGCATTCCTTTTGGCAATCACATCAGCAAAACGTGTGGGGGAACTACATGCACTTTCCATAAGTCACAACTGTATGAGCTGGTCACCAGATGGGGAGAGCGTACAAATTAGACCTAACATTGCCTTTTTACCAAAGGTGCAGCGGTCTTATATGAATGCGCCGGTTACTTTTGCACAATATCGCTACGTGCAAGGGGAAGCGCTGGCCAGGGTGGAACTTTGCCTAGTACGTGCACTTAAGGCCTACTTAGCAGCTACTTAGGGAATGCGGCAGAGTCAGCAGCTTTTCGTATGCTATGGCACCGAGAAGCACGGGCAGTGTGTGTCCAAGCAGCGTCTCTCACATTGGATTACTGATGTAATTCGGGATGCCTACATTATGATGGAGCTGGACCCGCCACGAAGTCTGAAGGCTCACTCTACGAGGGCCATGGCAACATCATGGGCCGCTCTGCGTGGAGTCTCTCTGGAGGAAGTGTGCGCTGCGGCAAGCTGGACGTCGCCAAACACTTTCGCCAGGTTCTTCAGGATGAACGTCGCTTAACCACCCCCTCTAAGGGCCGCGGTGCAGTATGTGCAACTGGCCTCGGGCCAATGAGGTATGTGTGAACACAACACGTATCCTGAGGAATAGGTGAGACACAGGTACGAGAGACAAATGGAATTACGGACGGGCGACACGGTTGGTATACACCTCCCACAAGGTGGCGGTGTCGTAATGCCGTGAAGTAGAACTTAAAGTTACGTATGTAACTCCCGTTCTATGAATCAACGTTATGACGCCGCCGCCTTCATAGTCGCTCATCCGAGGGGCGGGGCCCCAATTTGGCTTATAAGCAAAGTTGAGAGGACAGCCATGCTCTTTGGCAGAGGCCAGGGCTCCGCCCCCCGGCTGATTCTATTGGTATAATTCATCGGGACGGTCGTGCATTGGGTCACTCCCACAAGGCGGCGGCGTCATAACGCCGATTCATAGAACGGGAGTTACATACGTAACTTTAAGTTTACCATATACAGTAGTTGATCCTCAAAGAAATCATAGAATTGTTTAAAGAAGGGAGTGGGGTCTAATAAGCAGGTTGTGGGCTTTAATTGGGAGAAGACTCGGCTAAGTGTCCTTGGGTCAATCAGAGCAAAACTTTCCAGTGTTTTGACTGGCATCATTGAGGGTTCAGACATATTGGCCGGCGAAGTTTGGTAGACTAACAGTTTGGATCGCATGTCTTCGATTTTGCCTCGAAAATGGTCTGCAAAGTCCTGACACAGAGTGTCAGTCGCTTTAAGTATGGGTTTATTAGATTGTGCATTGGTTAGGTTAATGTAGCAAAGAGAAATTTAGGATCATTCTTGTGATTTCCAATGAGCTTTTGAATGTGTAGTGTTCTTTGTTGTTTGATAGTGTTGTTATAGATTGAGTTGTTCACGGAGGTGTTCATAATGAACTGTTAGTCTTCCTCCATCTCCTCTCCGCGAATCTACAGAGTCGCTTGAATTTTTTGGTTTCTTCATTTCTCCATGGGGGAGTCAGTTTCGTTTTGTTTGTCTTGTTGCAGAGAGGGGCAACCGTGTCTAGTGTCGTTTTTAGTTTGGTGTTAAAGTTATTGAACATGGAGTCGCAGGTTGCAAGTAGTGTCTCTGGCGGGGTGTTCCCGATTACGTTGATAAACTTTGCAGCCGCGTCAGAGTTTAGGTAGTTTTTTTTTTACTGTTCTCAGCGGGGGTTCTTGTATATTGAGGCCGGCAATAGTAAAGAATATACATGAGTGGTCAGACACAGCCAGATCCACAACGCAGGGTACGTCCACAAGCAGGCCGTACGTAATTACCAGATCTAAGATGCGACCACCAGTATGGGTTGGCTGCATCACATGCTGTTTAAAGTCCAAACAGTGTAGGATGTTTAAAAAGTCTCTAGGTACCGAGTCCGAGGGGGAATCGAGGTGCACGTTAAAATCGCCAGCTATTAGAATTCTCTTGTGAGTGCTATTAACTATTGAGAGCAGCTCAGAGAATTCGCTGATAAAAGTGGAAGAGTGTTTGGGGGGTCTATAGACTGCTATGCATAGTATGGGAGGGCTGCTGAAAACAAAGACATGGTATTCAAATGACTGGTACTGTTAAAAGGTACTTCATTAGTGGACAGGTCACTTTTTGTGATTGAGGCAGTTCCACCTCCTCTATTCCCCTCTCTAGTAGAATACAAGAAGTTGAAATTTGGAGAAGATGCCTCAGCGAGGACAGCATTTGCCTCCACACCAAGCCATGTCTGAGCATGCAGTCCAGTTTCTTATCCAAGATCACTTCGTTTATAATAAAAGATTTGTTTAGGAGAGAGCGCACATTCAGAAAGGCTACCTTCATTCCAGTGTCCGGCATTCGACATGGCAGTGCACAGGGATGGTGGAAAGACACCTTGGCCGAGGAAGAAGAGTCCTTGGTTGCATCCGTATCCGTGAGATAATGATGCTGATCTGATGGGTCATCTGCCCTTCTTTTTTCTTTTTTCTTATGTTTTTTCCAGCCCATTCAGGCTGTTTTTTCCAAACTTAAATATAAAAAATATGTTGGTGGCGAGATTCGAACCACCGACTCACCGCACCATTAAGGCATATGCGTGCTTTACAGCGCTCTGCCTAACCAACTGAGCTACTGGGCAGCACGAGATGTTTTATTTAATAAAATATTTAATAATTTACTATAC
>OMKY01228019.1:0-11068 GCA_900302395.1 Bregmaceros cantori | reverse complement strand
TGTGGGACAGTTGAACTTGAAGCTAGACAGTGTAAAGTCGGTGCTAAAAATGTTAAACTAATGGGACCCCATGGCACCCTTTTGTAAATACTGGTAAACAAGTCAACATGTAGCCTAAAAATGATATATAATATTTTCTCCAGCCCATTCAGGCTGTTTTTTTTCCCAAGCTTTATTTATTACGGTTAGTGGAAACGGGTGAAGATGGGGGGGGGGGGGAGAGGGTAGACATGCGGGAAATACGTCGGCGGTGGGATTCGAACCACTGACTCACCGCGCCGTTAAGGCAATGCATGCTTTCCAGTGCGCTGCCGAACCGACTGAGCTACTGGGCATTGAAATTGATCAGCTACAAAAAAGCAACACAATCTTAAAACACAATCTTTCTGTACGGGGTCAAGCCACCCAATGGAAACCGATAATATAATTAGTAGTCACTAGTTATTTTGGAAGGAACTAAACATTTCAGGAAAGGGGCAACTGCTACACCTTAGACTATCATTTGTTGTGTTCGCTACACAATTTTCCATTTTATACTATTTTATAATGGACACACATTTCATCAATACATTAGACTAAAACGTTTCATGAATGTATTGATTTAATATTATTTTTTTCTTAAATTGTTTGGCCTTCTGGGTGCTTTCACAGCAGGTACCTCTTATTTGATGAGTGTCTCGCGGCCCGCACGCACTGATTTCTGGTTGGACAGTTCAAATGTCAACTTGTGGTTGCCTTTCTTTCTACCCGTAGTATTAGCCTTTCTTTGGTCAGAACGCTTGGATTTTGGGGGTCTGTCTTATCATGTTTTAGGGGTCATCATTCTCACATATTCCTGGCATTAGGGGGTGCAACGATTAGTCGAATATAAAATGAATTGTCAACAAATTTCATAATTGATAATCGCCAAGGAATATCTTTTGCAGTTTCCTGCTGATTCGCCCTAGTAGTTGCAGCCTACCTGGCATGTCTGGCTGTTGGTCGTTTGTTCTTTTTCCCTCCATAATACTAGTGTATCCTCTTTAGTAGAGCTGCAACCGATCGATTTATTGAAATAATCGCCAACTAATTTGATAATCGATTAATCGGCTGCGATTAATCGCTTCATGGCTTGGCCTATTCTTTGCTCAAACGTGTTGAATATATGTTGTTCCCAGTTTTTCCAGTGTCAAGGCCCCAATACCATAAAGACAACACGTACGCTTGCGTGAAAGCCTAATATGTTATAATTTAGCCTGAAAGAGTAGGCTCTTTCATGCTACTACTATAAAATGGAGATAGAGAACAGCAAAACATTTGTAATTTCTGCATTGCAAACGTTTAATAATGTTTCATAATGGTAATGAATGCTATTACCCGATTAATCGCCAGTAAAAATGGCTGATTGATCAAAATTGATTGATCAAAATAATCGTTGGTTGCAGCCCTACTCTTTAGCTTCCCTTCCTACGCCCCCACTGTTTTAGGACGCAAAGATCAGGAGTGCTAAAAGAAATGCAAATATTTACGACAGCTACCAGGCAGGATTCGACACCTTTAAAAGCTGGCCAGCCAGCTAGCTCGCTCACTAGCCAGCGCACCAAAGATGGGCTGGAAAGGCGTGATGTTGTCTACTGTGTTTACATCTCCACGCATGCAGGACCCTGCGAGTACAATGGTACGCCTTGTTCATCGCACCAGCTAATTCCCTGCTGCAGAGACAACAACACAAGTTTACTAGTTAGTCGCCCGTTAGCATGTGTTGATAAATGATTCCAGTTTTTGGTGCTGCTGCCAAAGGAATAGTACTGATCCGAACCCACTCCATGGGGATGAGTGTTGAACATATATTCAACACGCAAATGTGTTGGATATATGTTGTTCAACATTTGCAATATCGCGTATAGCGTTTCAGGTTAATGATCCTTCCAAATTGGCCGAGTTGTTATGGACACCGCACCTAACGCGGCCCCATTCAGGTTAGTGCCGCTGTGTCTACCGCAGTGTCGCGACGTCGACTACGCTCGTCGAGTTGTCTGCAATGTCTACCCCCGATCTCTTCAACCCAGTTTCCGACTAATCCTATCCAATAAAGATGTAAAAACGGCGCTGATGCCAGAAAAAATAACTTAAAGTGCATTAACTTAAAGTTAATGCACTAGAAAACAAGACACGCATGCCATGATGGCACAGAGAATCGTGGGCTCGCTGCCCTCAATGAGATTTGCTGCATGTCTCCACGGGCCCAGTTTTTCCAGCGAATTCCGAAGCTGAAAAGTGGTACGACTGGACCAAAAATATATATTCATTAATTTTTAAATAACCTTTTAATGAATAAATATCATTTATCAATTTTTAATGTTTGAGTTTAATAATTGTTGCGATTTTAACATGAATTGATTTATAACCGGTAAAGCGGTGGCAGAGTGGTTAGAGAGCGCACCCAGTACACAGGTCGAGCAGCATCGCCGGTTCGGACTCTTCAAGCCAGTTTCAGATTTAACTCTGTCGCTATCTCTCTCAATAAAGAATGACAACCGGCGCTTGCGCCACAAAAAGAAAAAAAATCTGTTTAGGGAAATAGTTTTGTAGATCTAGAAGAAAAAAGTGAACTAAACCCTTTTTGTCCGTTCGTTCACCTTTCCTAAAGGCATTTCAGGTTGGACTGGCTCCTAGACGCTGTCCCAACGCCTCCCAAGCCCATGCAAGCAGACAGTTACCATTATTGTCTTTTGTTTTTTCCTCCTTAATCTTCCTCCTCCTGCGCTGACTGATCACAACCTGCTAATCCTGTTGTAGTGGCTCAGGTGGCAGAGACAGGCAGTGACATGAAACAAAAAGAAACTATTTACTTGATGGTGATCGAGTACTAATGCCTTTTGAAATCTCGAATTAATGTCTTGCCTCGATTATTGGTTCAAAAGCGCTTTGGGGGTAGGGGTGCACTGCTCGACCATTCTGCATAGTCTCCCCCGACTCTTTATCCCAGTTTCCAATTTAATCCTGTCACTATCTATTTCAAATAAAGAATGAAAAATAGCACCTCCGCCCCCCAAAAAACACTTTGGGATACCATTACTGCTATGGTGTTTATAACTATATGGAATATAACTACTGATTTTTATTTTTTTTTTAGTGGTACACTAGTAATGCAGATTCTGTATTTAATAGTGGATTTCCATAATGTGGACACCTACGCTTCAGTTGCTCTGTTCAAAAAACTGTAAAAAGTTCAACACTACATTTCACTGTCCCACATAAGGCAACAGACTTTCCCAGATAAGGAAGTTGCAATATGACCCGCTTTAGGACAATCCACCCTATATATATATAATTACAGAATAGTTTGCATTGCTTTTATTCTCTCAGAAAATGCACACATCTAAAATTTAGATATTTAAAATTTTTAAAAAGTGAAATTGAGATTGAGACAGAAACGGCTAACTAAAGAAAAAGATTGACTTTTTTTTTCTGTTATTACATGAACACAAACTTGTTTTGTATTTTAAGATTTACTCCGGGGCATCCAGCGAACGCGACGAGCGCCGTGAACCTCAATGTGCCGCTTGCCCTAAACATGTAAGACGTACTAGAAATTAGTCAGCTCATCGTTTCTTTAGACCGCCGGGCAGCTGTCGTGGAAGCGCATACACACCATGCAAGTGTGTGTGCATACTCCATACTTTTGTTTGTGAGGGATCTGTCGACCGGTGTAACGGCTGAGGGTGAGCGCGGGAGAAGCGTTTATGTACTTTAACAACAATGCTTTGTTCGCTATGTAAACTCTCACACTCCACTCAAACCGGTTTTCTCAACACTGTCGTGACCGGTGAGTATGTCAGGGAAGTGTTTTGGATTCCCCTTCCAGGTAATCTGGTGGGGGCTGGCTTTGGGTAGGTGTGGGGAAATTTAAACTTTCCTGCCAGTGACACATAAGGGTATTGGAAAGAGTAGGTATTTGCGATTTTATTCAATATCACAATTATTATGAGTTTTTGAAGCTAGCTTAACATTGAATTTGGCAAAATAAATGTTAACATGAGGTTCAATGTGACTTGCATTCCATAGTAAATAATTCAATTGTACTTATTTTGTATAATTAAAATAAGAATAAATACTTTAAATGCAATTGGATTGATACTCCAATGTTGACACAATTTAAGAGTCTTGAAGAAAAACTAAATTTCAAAGAACAAAAAAAATAGGAATTTCGTCTTAATTGTAACAAATTGGCCCCAAGCACCGGCAACGTGGGAGGTGCAGTGAAAATATTAGTGCGTGCCGATAAATATTGAGGGCGATGATCCAATTAGCAGAGGCCATATTAAGCTGCCAGTCTGTCCTCTGCCTGGCATGGCACCGCCTCTTTAGAAGGGATCAGTTTCGTGCCGACTCGGCGGAATTTGTTGCCAGCTCTGAGGCACAAAATTGCGTCACAGCCAGCTGTCGAGTTCTTGATGAGTTGTCACAGCAGATAATACCTTTTGTCAGATAGGGTTTAATTGTGGTCACGCCGACTCTGGTGGTTTGAATCCGCCAGTCTCCATCCCAGAGTGCTCTCGTGTCCCCATCCCAAATGGCTCTCAATGGGTCATGGCATTGCCGTCGCCATTGCTGTGTGAATCCGAATTACCTGCGCCGGCTGTGCCGAGCAGGTTATGTTTTTGGTTGCGTTGGTTTGTCCGTCGGCAGGATGACTGAGAAATTGGTGCACAGATCTGGATGAAATTTTGTAGAGTTGTTGGGAATGACACACGGAACAAGTGATTACATTTTGGTGCATATAGCCTATAAATAACACAACATGCTAGCATCTAGTATGACTACTGTTACGAGCTTACAAACTGCAGCAACACCCCATCAGTTGCCACCACTCCGCTGGAATGATACCTGCACAGCTCGGATAGTGTAGCGGTTAGCCATGCAGTCCAAGTCTCCAAGCTGGACATCCGGGTTTGCCTCCCGGCAGATCCCGAAAATGTTTATTACCGCCAAGAGTATACTCGTGTACCACTGGTGACAAGTGATTGAATTTTTGGTGCATTAATGTAGCATAATAGCGTCTAGATGATTTGTCATCAGTGACCCATGACCATGGCACAGGTTTGCACTCTCTGAGTGCTTCTAGTTTCCAATTGGGATATTGAGTATTCAAAATCCCAAATATTTGAGCTTGACGGTTTCTTAGGAAGTTTTGTTTTTAGATAGATTTGTGGAACGTGACGTCACGCCTTGTTGATCCTCCTTCATGCATTCACCAGGAGAAACACTGGAGTCTGATCTGGTGTTTAGCCGCCAGTTATATGCAGATCAAGTGGTGGAAATTTCCAGAAGATTCAAGCGTAGTCTCTTGTGTCCAGGTCACCATGACGGACCGCAGTGCGGCCGAGCGTGCTTGCAAGGATCCCAACCCCATCATCGACGGCCGGAAGGCCAACGTCAACCTGGCTTACCTGGGGGCCAAACCTCGCAGTCTGCAGACAGGTGAGGCTGGTGAGCATCCAAATTTTTTGTGCTTCTATTAGTTTCAGCAAGTTTGTTTCCTTCTAAATATTAAATTATAAAAATTAGGTTTTTTGGCCTCTGAAGTGTTGGTTAATATTCATTTTAGCTGTCAATTTAGTTGTTGTTGTTGTTGTTATTATTATTATTATTATTATTATTATTATTATTATTATTATTATTGACCGTGTGGTGTGAAGGGGGACGAGAAAGCGGGGGTGAGCGGTTTGCAATCTGGGCGATTCTAGTTGTCGGTGGTTTTGTCCTGCCACTACCCCCTAATTGGGCCGCACACATTTGATATTGATTAATATATGATATATGATGATATATGATAATATGGTGTGGTTTATATATTATATATATATGTGAGTGTGTGTGTGAGAGAGAATTTTTACTTACCAGATATTAGTTTTGTAGCTGCAAACCTAGAGCAGATGTGTTCTGTTTCTGCCTTCAACAGAGCACGTTTTACCTTGACTGCTGGGAAGGTTGTGTGTGAGACAAGTGCCTTCTCTGTCCATTATCAGACGCTGACCATTGTTCATTGTCGCCTCCCCAGTAAAATGCTAATGCTAGCTGATCTGACTGCAAGCGTTCTCTCTCTGTCTTGCAGGCATCTCCCTCGGCGTCCAGTCCATCCACCCTGCACTGATTCAAAGACAGTATGGGTAAGAAAATCCAAATATATGCTTGTCGGGAGCCTGTTTATTGTGAGGGGAAAGAAAAAACCTGATTCAGGGCTTAACCAAACACATGTTAATTATCACCAGTCCAGTGGCCTAGCAGTAGAGTGTTTGCCTCTGGATTGGGAGGCTAGGGTCTGAATCCTGGTCGAGTCATACCAAAGACTTGGAAAAATGGTAGCCAACGCCTGTCTGCTTGATACTCGGCACATGAGGGTTGGATTGGTGCAAAACGCATGGGTGAAAACCCCTCTTCCAATATACCATAAGCCAGCACGGAAGAGTAGGCTGATAGAACTAACATGGAAATGTTAGTGTGCAATCTGCAGTAAGCGGAGATAACGAAATCATCATCTTTATTATTTTAAATTGACCTTATTAATCAATGTTGAATTCCATGTAGAATTCACGTTGAACTGTATTTTTTTTTTTGTAATTAACTCACCAGTGATTGTGATTGGTTAGAAGTGATGAAGATCAATGATGATGACAAAGTTTGTACCCTGCTGAAACTATAAATGTGTGTCATTTCCCTTTTTTTGAAAATGTTTTTAAAAATGATTCGAGGCGGGTTGTGGATTGAAGTGCCCCAACGACCAGTCTTTAATCAGACAAAATTTTCAATTATATTTTCATGCAAATTCGTACAACCCTACCAAATAAGGAATGAATAGACCACTAATGGTTGATTAATGTAGTTAAGAGTTGATTAATTTAGTTGGCGCTGCAACCGAATAATCAACTATTGAATTAACCTGCGACTAATTTGAGAATCGATTTTTAATCGTTTCATTGTTCCACATCTGGAGCAAGATAGTAAACATGTTTTAGCGGAGAATGGACCTGTTTCCACTCCCAGTGTCTTGGCCCTGCCCATTCTCTTGGAGACTGTACATTCCTAAGCTTGATGGCACTGCAAATACAATGAATATAAGTGAGCTTAGGTGAGAAACCAAAGATCTAAGCGCAGCACAGAAAAATGGAAGGTTATTGCGTGCTACCAAAGCATCAAAAAAGTTTACATTGGTAATAACATTTCAGGTTAATAATTGTTCAGAAAAGGACAAAAAATAACAGATTAGTCGTCTGTAAAAATGTCTGATTAGTCGATTGACAAAATAATAATTTGTTGCAGCCTTAGACTACTGGGATACTGTTCATTATATTCACTGCACTTGAAAAGGCAAACAAGTTTTAACAACTTCACCTCACACAAATCATGTAAGCAATCATGTAAATTGCTTTATTTGCAACAATTTATTACTGTATTATTAATCACAAGGCACTTTCTGGAACTGCATTTAACTAAAGTTACATGGCTACTGTGTTACTACCATGAGCCCTAGTGAATAATCGCGCCAGATGACCAACGAAGACCTGTTTTAGCTGGTCGACCAGCTAAAGCCGGCTAAAACCAGCTTCAAGCTCAGGCTGTTAGCCGCTGGATTTTTCACTAGTGAGTTGCTGAAAAAAAACTGAAGTAAAAGAAAATGAGTTGGTGTTACTTGATTACTGAAGTAGGCTATTCTTTTTGTAACTTGGTACCTGATAGAGACAGCTTTCCCATGGAGCCCTTGGCCAA
Source organism: Bregmaceros cantori (assembly GCA_900302395.1). Classification (NCBI taxonomy): domain Eukaryota; kingdom Metazoa; phylum Chordata; class Actinopteri; order Gadiformes; family Bregmacerotidae; genus Bregmaceros; species Bregmaceros cantori. The sequence continues at coordinate 3,319 of OMKY01228019.1, read as the reverse complement.
GGTGTAGAATGTGCTTCCTAAAAATACTTTGCAGCACAAGCAAACCAGGACATTGTGTATTTTACAGATGGGAAGGACGGCACAGTTGCTGTGTAAAAAAAAAAAAAAACTTTGTTGTAAAAAGCATTTCTCTCTATAACGCAAGACATGATGTCACTCCAGACAGGACCATGGATTAATGTTTCGGTTCAAACATTCAAGGAGCTCAAATATCCGAGATAAATATAAAGAACATGTTTGTTTGTTAGTTGTCTAGCTGGCGATTCATCTTTTGTTGTTGGCAACTAGACTAGTGAGTTAACTAACAAATAGTTAACTAGCTAGTCTAGTTGCTTTTCGGGAGCCAAGCTGTGGAACTTTCTTACCCACCCCCTACCATTTGACACGCTGATTCCATAAACTCTTTCCGATCTAAACCCGTCATAAGTGCTTTCCTTTCATACCTACACATTAATAAAAATGTTCTACGGCAATACATTTTCGACCAAATATATGAGACATAGTCATTATTAATGTTGCTCATTTAAGAATGTATTGTTGTGTCATTGTAGTCCTTGCAATACTTTAAGAACGTAGTGATCAATAAGGTTACTGATAATCAAACAAGGCATTTCTCAAATTCTGACGGGCCTCGTCTGTAATCATAAAGCAAATTGAATTGAGTTCCTGCCTGCTCCTCCAGAGAAAAGGCCAGTGATGCAAGCAGCCTTACGTGCAAATGGCTTCGGTTTTGGGAGGGATTTCTCAACTATAGCAACACTCTGTTCATTGTCAACCTATCCAGTCTTTTGTTCAGCCTACTCTGTTTAAACAATGGGCCCTTTCTCTCATTGTTCTTGTTCATGGTCTAAAGATACTCCGTGTAACGCTTTTGGACATGGACAAGTTTATATACCCTTTATACTCCAGTAACCCAAGTATGTTTTGTTGGTCTTTATGAGATTTCCGAGGTGGTGTCCACAAAGAGGGGAATATGTCTTAACGATTTAATTTATTATCTAATATTGGCCAAACGTTGTCAAATAGGCCTGCCTAGCTGAGCCAGTGGCATGGAGAATTGCAATTTGGGGTACGGCGCAGTAGACACGCCACTGACTCCGGTGAACATTTAATACAATAATCTGAAATAAAGAAAAAAAATGGACAGTAGTGGCTAATAAGATTCTTGGTAGGTATGCAGATGTACAATGGTAGTGGGTACAGGATATTTGCAGTGGACTCAGGTTGTGATATAGCCGATAGAGGCGCACCGATCCGATCCTCAGATCGGTGATCGGGGGCCGATCCGACTTTTTTCCAATGATCAGGACTCGTGATTTTGTCCCGATCAGGATCGGTAAATGAGTTGGGGAGCCAAATGACTGTTTATTTACTTTTATTATTATTTATATTGACAATCGTGCCAAATTGTTTGGGTACTACCAATTTTTGCAGGATCAGAACTCTGTATCGGGGATCGGGACTCTGTATCGGGGATCGGGACTCTGTATCGGGACTCGGTACCGGAGATCGGGATCGGCCGATCGTTGAAATCAAAGAATCGGGATCGGATCGGGAGCAAGAAAACGTCAGTTATCGTTGCTGCCCTGCTGCCAATGGTGCCATTTTAATAAATATGGTATATCTGTGATGACTCCAGATACAACGCGACAATGTTACTGGAAACTGTTTTGTACGATGGTGGCAAACTGCCATGCCTATGTCATTTGGCGACACTACAAAATCACATCTAGTCCACTAGAATAAAGAGACTAGAATACAAAATTTACCAAAATTGGCACCGTCTTCATCACACATATTTGATTGTGTTTTTTTTTTTTTTGATGCGACAAATCTGAAAATATAGATTCCTGTGGTTTTTTTTTTTTGATGCGACAAATCTGAAAATATAGATTCCAGTGAATTCTATTAATTTGTAGTAATGGAGTTCAGAATTCCGACATCTTTGATTTAGGCTGTGATAACGACCTTATTGTAAAGCTCTACCCAATGATCTAGTATGAGATTAGTAAGTGGCCGACCTAATGAATGTAGGGGGGGTGGCCTACATCATCAGCTTCCAATCTGCTGTCATACCCCCATGGGAGGGTTGGGAGTGAGGGCGGGGAGACGTGACTTTCCTTCCCGAGACGGCTGGTTACCGTGGTTACAAGTTTAAACCAGGCCAGGCTCAGAGTGTTCCTCACACTGGCATCCTTAAGGCTGTTCTTATTGAGCGTTTAGATACAAAGGACAGTGGTTGGTAGTTTGGTACTACTACTAGTAGGGTGGATTGCCCTAGTGTGGGCCATTTTTTTGCAGCTTCCTAATGTGGGACAATCAGTTGCCTAAAGAGGAAGGGTGAAATGTGGTGTTGAACTTGATGTCAATGGCAATGTGCCATATTTTGCTTTTACCATAGTTTCACTGACATTCATTCGATTTTAGGGAGGAGCCAGAGCCACTGGAGCTTAGGTGTCCCACATTGAGCAGTGGCCCACATTAGGGCAATTCACCCTACTACTAGTACAACTGCTCCTAAAAAAATTCAAGATCAGCTTTATCCCCCATTTGCACATACATACATACTAGTACCCACACATGGAATTTAGGTTGGGTACATGGTCAGGAAGATGGAAGAGACAATGGCACTCGCAACAATAAAAATACACTACGGTACAATGCAATACAACACGGACTTGGCACCACATGGTGGTCACCATTCAGGTCTTCTCGTGTCGTATATTACCATTGAAGCGTTGAATGGTGTTCATGCAAGATGCCCCTGGAGTTCAGCAGCATCATTGCGCGGGGAAAGAAACTGATCTAGCTCTATCTAGCTCTATCTAGCTCTATCTAGCTCTATCTAGCTCTATCTAGCTCTATCTAGCTCTATCTAGCTCTATCTAGCTCTATCTAGCTCTATCTAGCTCTATCTAAAAATATAAATAAATAAAATCGACCTGTGGTCTGCGTGTCCCCCAGACCACAGGTCGAGCAGCGCATACCCTCTCTGGCTTTTCTGCAATGTCTCTCCGTCACTCTGGCCCTCTCTCTCTCTCTCTCTCTCTCTCTCTCTCTTGCTCTCTTGCTCTCTCGCTCTCTCGCTCTCTCGCTCTCTCTCTCTCGCGCGCGCTCTCTGCATCATCCTCGTCCCCTTGTTTGTGCCACACGGAGATGTTAACGTGCCTGTTGCGCTCATCGACACCTACATGACTCCCATCGGTGGACGGTGTCAGGGCTGTGACATTGCCCGCAGGGCGACGTCTGCTCGTTGGTAGTAGGTGCAGAAATCCGACACCTTGATGAGACCCCGTTGGGGGCGGGGGAGGATGGGGGG
>OMKY01227898.1:0-10049 GCA_900302395.1 Bregmaceros cantori | reverse complement strand
GCGTATACGTGTGTGTGCGCGTGTGTGTATGTGCGTGTGTAGAATTCCCCGGAGCGTTCTACCATACCATACCGTTGGATCCCATATTCACCCCATGTACTAGCAATGCAAAGAGTCGACGTGCAACTCTTTCTGGCTAGTGTCGAATTCACCCCGCGAGTGAAAACGCGGGGGTGAAACCTTGCCGTTTTGTCAAACTACGAAATATTAAAACATTTTGACCAACCACCCGTTTTGTATTTTGGTAAATTGATCTGTGATTAGTGTGGCATTTATATTATTGATGGATGAAAAGAAAGAAAGACGTTTTGGATTTTATCCGTGCCTTATTGCAGCACGACTTATTTTTATTATAATAGGACGCATCCTCTCCATTGTTCGACAACGCTGTTGAAACAACATTCTCTGCTCACGTAGAAATGGATATACTGACCGACCGAGGCAGCATTTATTGCAACAACGCCAGGCTTGAGTGAATATTCAATTTTAACCCATTCAACGTATGCTAAAGATTTTTTACCACACTAGGCCCGATACATTCCAGCGAGAGGGCGGGGAGGTGGGGCGATTGCAGCACCTGCAAAACTGGACGGGAACATATTTTGAATTATTTGTATATTTATTTTGTACATTTGGATGAAAGTGATTTTACGCATGGACAATTGGACATTGCGCAAAGCCGTTTCCAGTGCGTCTTTCTTCATCTCGGTCGGCGGGGGAAACACACGCCAGTTTTTACATTAGTTTAATGGAGAAAATCGCCCATTTTGAAAAACTAGAAACCATCTCTGATGAAACATTCACATTTTTTAAAAACAGTAGGCCTAAAAAAACATTTTTTTCTGGTGCAGATACAATCATTATTCTTGCATCTTCAACACTTACAACCAACTAGAATTTTTGGTGATTTTCTAGGTGGGTCATTTGAGTCCACCCTACACTGACAGATGCACAGATACATGAAAGAACGTTGGCGTGACATCAGAAACTCTGGCTTCTGTTCAACATGACCTCAAGCACCTCAAAGCACCGCAGACAATGCAGCAGGGTAGGTCTAGGCATGAGGTTCGTCAAGCCACGTTGTGGCGCTGTGTTGTCTATTCTTAGAAGGAAGGAGGAGGCGCTCGTGAGGAGAGGAAGGAAGACTATTGATGCTGATGAAGGATGATCAGTAGGACACTTTTGTGGAAATCCAATTTCAAAAGAACAGCCCAAACTTTGAAGCAGTGAATAAAACTAAGCCTATGCAGTGGAGACATGCTTTCAGTAGGATTTAACAGTTTCACACACTAAACCATTACTGGCTAAGAAACTGGTTGCTGGTGGAAGTTTTGGCTCAAGCTCGTCACGTAGAACTGAACAAACTGATACATTTTTGTACAAATGTACAAAAAGACGCACTGTTCTTTGATGTGACTGATTACTTGCCCTCTCCCCCACTATGTTTTTTCCCTAATTACACATTTTCACAAAAAACAACAACAATGACACAGCTGGTACGGCAAAATGGACCAGACTGTGTTCTCTGCTTTAGTCACGGGAGTAATTTTGTCAATGTGGCGCGTACCATTGTGAAAGAATACACCATTAGCGTTTTTCAATCTTTATTGAGAGAGATGGTGACGGAATGAAATCAGAAACTGGGAGGAAGAGTTGGTGGGAGACATTGCAGGAAAGCCAGACAGGGGATTAGAACCTGCGGCACTGCTCGACCTATGGCGGGTGCACTCTACAACTACTCTGTGACTGCAGAGAAAGAACATTTTTTGTCTGATCCAGTTTGGCATGTACTGTATGTACTGAAATCATGGCACCACAATATTTTTATACAACAATACTTTATACAACAATAACACTACAATATTTTTTATAGTTTGTTTTTTTTCATCCCCATAGCAACTGAATGAACATAATCTCACTTGGATTAATAAAGTGTTGATAATAAAATTAAGTGATGATTCTGGTTTCCAGTGTTCCAGGAACGCCCCGAACTCCCACCCACCCAGGCGCAGGCCGCCGCTCGCAGTCGCCCCCCAGAGCACTACTCCTACACCGCCTCCATCATGAGACTGCTGCGGAACAAACCGTTCATGCTGCTCGTGGTTACCTACGGTCAGTGAGCGGAAAACTGGACACGCCGCAGTGTGTAGGAAGCGGTGCTCCGGGTATGTTTGACTGGGGGTTGAGCTTCGTGTGTTATAACAGTGATGTAAGCGTCCTGTTTTCCTGAACAGGGCTCACTGTCAGAAGCGCTAAGCTGGTACGGCTGTCGATGTTGCCCGAAATAGCCTCACAGGGCCTATACCTCATTTAACGGATAGGCAACATTCTAATCACATCCCTTAACTTATTAGTCAACTATCCCTAGCAAAGACATGCTGGGGAAAGGGGAGATGGGTGTGTATGGGTGGAACTTGGAATCTTCCCATTCCTGACCGCGCGGGCATACATACTGAATACCAACTTGTGGCATGGACATGTGCCTGGCGATGCCAGGCTAAGGTGGAAGTCTTCAATCAAGTTTTCATTGAGCGCGAGCTTCGCCTAAATCGGAGCAAGCCAAAGGCCTTGGTTTCACTTTGTCCAACCTTGATCCTGTTATTTATTTAGTTATTTATTTAATCTTGGAAACTATAGTGGAAAAACAGATTGGCCACTTTCATATCGCTCTCTCTGAAGACGTCCTCAGCCCCTCATGTAGCCATTATGCGCATGTGTCCGAACATGGAATATATTTTTTACTTTTGCATCAATGACTTTAACTTGGATCCTTTAATAATGGCATCCGTACAGATTCATTGATTTTGATGGGTCGTGTTAGGACTTGAACTGAGACTTCTGTGTGTGGTGACCAGGTCTGAATGTGGGCTGCTTCTATGCTGTCGGCACCCTCCTCAACAGTATGATCATCCATCACTATCCAGTAAGTCTGTGGTTTCCAAACTGCAGTTTTGTTCCAATACGTATTGTCATGGCAAACTCGCACCTCTAGTTCCTTTCTTGTCTAACCATTGATGTATCGAGTGAACTATCTGAACACGGTATTCCGCTCGAACAATGATCAGGCGAGTAATTTTCTGCTGTCCTCGGGCTAGTCCCAAATTCCTGTTAAGATGCACTGCGTAAATTCCCCAATCTCTATTGCTATTACGTCAGAAAATCCTGCTATGGTCATGTCATTGAATGGTCTGAAGTCTTAAATGTACTGTCATTATACTGTACCCTGCTCTCGTTATACTCTACGGAGCCAGGCAAAATGTGTCTATCCGTTCCAAACATTGCTCCCAAAGTGCTTATGCCTCCATCCCTATACAGATGTAAAAAAATAAATCCTCTAGACGATGGTGCTGAGTCGCGACAGACAGAGCATGCAAAGCGCTTATGACTCTTGCCCTTACAGTTTCTGGTGATATTGCTCTGTCTCGCCCAGAGCTCACCGGATTGCTAAGCTCTTGACCAACTGGCAAACTGACGAGTGAAACCACCTATGGAACTGGCTGAAAGTTCCGTAGTTTGTTATTAAGAGAAGGAGAGAAGGTATTTAGGGCTTTAAGCTGTCCAGCCGAATCTGCTGCCATAAATGGCAAGGCCTTATTCTGTCCCCTGTGCACCCTGACGGCAGCTTTTAGCTCGACCTCTGACCCCCGTCTGGTCACCTTCCCAGGGTAAAGAGCTGGATGCTGGGAGGATCGGACTGACCATTGTCATCGCTGGCATGGTGGGCTCCCTGATCTGTGGTCTCTGGCTGGACAGAACCAAGACTTACAAGTAAGGACCAACACTATGCTCTCCCCCAAGTACCAGACCACCTCAGACAATCTCTGAACTACATTTGGTCTACAACAAGGGATGCCAACATTTGTATAATGCATTATTTATCAGTGATTTTATCGGTCGATAAACCATTCACCTTTGTTGGACTGTCTTGCCATTGTACTTTACTGTAGCTACAATAGGGTTGTAGCTACAGCTACAACTTCTGGGAACAAATTAATTTAATAAATTCTTTACAAAATAATGCTACTTGGCACATACACCACTATTATGCATTGTTAGAGCGCGCGCACGCGAGAGAGAGAGATTTTAAATGTCATCCAGATCATTTACAAATTTGGTTATAAATTATTCAGTTGAATGTATTTTCTTCTTGTATATGCATGATTTGATTTGCTTGTCAATGGTTTATCAGATTACTCCATCGATAGAAACTTTGGGCGAATGCTTTGAACGTTCTAAAATTACTCAAATGATTAAACGTAAAAATGTTTAAAATGTTTCAACTAGCATAACTGCATCTTGACAACATAGCCAAATGTCTGAAAAATGCAAATTTCCCCCGCGTCCTGAAATGGCCTGTACACAGAAACGCCAACAATCTCTTGCGAGAGTGACGGTCATGGTATTGTATTTGTGTCCTGTGTTGTTGGGTCCTCTGCTGGGGGTCTTGTTGACTCAGGTGCTTCCTGGGTTGTGGAATGAACTCCCTTCAACTCAGACAGTGGTCGACCTGACCCAGAAGTGTCCCAAACGTTGACTTCCCAAAGAATGCAGAGTATAAAGCCCCGATGGCATCTGTGTTACTCACCTTCGAATACTTTGTTTGAGAGCTTATTTCTGTCTGTGTCGCTTTTTTTGACAACACGGTAGAAGGGAAGGGGGCGGAAACGTCTAAGGTGTTTTTTTTTTTGTTTTTTTCATGAAAAAGGTGTGGCCACTGCCTAATGTGGGACCCCTAAGTTGCAGTGGCTTTGGCTCTTCCCTAAACTAATGAATGTCAGTGCAACAATGGTAAAAGCAAACTATGGTAATGTGTCTAACATTACGTTCAACTGTTCAACACAACATTTCACTGTCCCAACCTTATGCAACTGACCGTCCCAGATTAGGAAGCTGCAAAAAAGGGCCCACATTAGGGCAATCCACCCTAATAGAACCTTCAAAGTGGGCAGTAGTCTGTGATCGCATTACCTTTCCAAGGTAGCCGTGGTTAGCACTGACGTCGTGAGCTAGCTGATGCAGTTGACTTACTGTATCAACACAACGTGACACCATACAAGCATCTACATTTATTTTCTCAACATCCCACTGCTAGCAAGAGATGATCAACTCTCACTGCTAGTTTGGTGTCATACAAGGACACACACCCAGTTATTTCAATGACTGTTACATTCATTTTTTTCTCTCCCGTAAGTAATAATAGTGTTTTTTCAAAAGCAGTAATGAGATGAAAGAAGTGGTTTACGCAAATAACTTTTTACAATTGAATTACTTGTATGCCTCAATATGCCCTTTCTTAATCTTTTTAGTAGATACTATCAATGCATCATTAGCTTAATGATGCATTGCTTGAAATGATTAATTTCATACATTATTTGCAAGCTAAAAGCTGGCCACTTCAAATAAGGTATTGAGAAAACTTTTAGAAATATTTTTTTGTGCGGTGCCTTTTTTTCATACTTTATTGAGAGAGATAGTGACAGGATTACATTGGAAACTGGGGTGAAGAGTTGCAGAAAAGCCGGAGAAGGGATTAGAACCTGCAACACTACTCGACCTATGGACTGTGGGCGCGCTCTGTAACCACTCTGCCACCGCGCCCCCTGCTTGTACTCCTTTTATTTAAGAGGAGTAGTTGGCAACTCGGTTTTTGTGGAGTGGAGGTTTCTCAACTATTGGTCAATGGTTTGATTGCAAAAAAAGAGTCTTCATGATATTCGCTATCGCCACCTATTGCAGATGACACACCCACAGGTTTCACCAAGCCAGCTCTTAGGTTCTAAGCGCCAAGCAAGGAGGCATTGGCTCAAGTCTTTGGTATGACCCAGTGTTCAAACCCTGCGCTCTCGCAGCCCTGGAATCTTTCGATTAACGATTACTATACATTTTGAATCATTTTGAATTGTTTTAGCTTCAAAGCATTACTGCGATTCATTTTAAACTATTATTTAAGAGGAAACAAAGTATAAAACCTCCATGGACAGTTTTTGTCATTACTGTTTGAAGATAAGAATGACATGTGATCAAGGCCAGGTCAGACCCTCACATACCCCGGCACTTTTGCTGCCAAACTAATTGCATGCAACACCAAACAACCTTGTGTGGTTGGAGTCTGTTCACATTCTGGTTTAGGCAGACAGAGAGGCAGATGAATAGATATACAGAGAGAGGGAGCCAGACAGATACAGTCAGACATGGATAGAGAGGTTGAGAGGCAGACTGAGACGGACAAAGAGAGATGGAGATATGGAGAGAGACGAAATGTATTTTATTTAGTCACACATACCTGTTCAGCGAAATTCTTCCTCTGGATCTTATCCATCAGCATCCACGGTGCAGTGCCCGGGGGCCAACTCCAGATTCTAAGCCACTACCTTGGCCAGAGGCACTGACTGGAGCAGGTTAACGAACCATGTTTTTGGTGTTTGGGGGGGAAACCAGAGTTCCTGTCTTTGCGTGCGTAAACCTGCATAAACACAGGGAGAACCTGTAAGCTATCAACACAGAAGGGACCTGAGCGAGCTGAGATTCGAACCCAGGTGGGATGGGCGGCTGCGGCGCACCGCCCGGGGGCCAACTCCAGATCGTGAGCCAGTGCCTCGGCCAGGGGAACTGACTGGAGCAGGTTAACTAGAACATGTTTTTGGTGGTGGGGGAAACCGGAGTGCCCAGAGGAAACCCACGCAGACACGGGGAGAACATGTAAACACAGAAAGGACCTTCCGAGTTGGGATTCGAACCCAGGACCTTCTAGCTGTGAGGCAGCAATGCTAACGCTAGGTTTCCACAGCAAAGTATTGAACTCCGTGCAAAAAACAAACGTGTTGTCGCCGTCGTGCTATGCTCCACGTCAGTGAATGACGGATGGACTCCGCACGGGACATTCCCGTACGGGCCAGAAAATCATTTATTTAGATTTTTCCCACAGGCACCGTCGGACGGGAAGGGCGGGTCCGTGACTTCAGGGATTGACGGCAGCGTGTGTGTGTGTGTGTGTGTGTGTGTGTACTCCCGACTCCCTCGCACGAATGCACACACACAAACACACACACACAGACACAGACGATCTGCGCCGAACGTCCGCTCCCCACCGTTTTGTAGCACATTTTATTTAAAATATAAAAATGAAAACAAAAACCCAACCGTTTCAATGTATAAATGTCTTCCAGACAGTGTGTGTGATCAAGCCAAACCACCCCGAGTGCCATGGCGCAAATGGCCTGGTCAAAAAACAAGATGGGAGAAAGATTAAAAAAAAAACGAGAAAACTGCATTTCAACCAAAAGTAAACTGCATTTCAACCAAAAGTGCATACAATACCAAGTTCGTCCACCAGAGCGCCGCATTCCGTAGTGGTGTAACGTGGAAACCCCAGTTTTTATATCTCTGACGGACTCCGGCCGGGAAATATTCGGACGGCTCTGCGGGTGACGGACGGGAAACCTAGCTTTTCCACTCCGCCACCATGCCGCCTCTGAATCTCTGTATGTCTGTGTCTGTGTCTACTTGCGTCTGTGTTTCCAGACAGACCACTCTAGCAGTGTACTTCATGACTCTGGTGGGCATGGTGGTGTTTGCTGCTACGCTCGGACTAGGCCACCTGTGGGTGGTCTATGTTACTGCAGGTGCCCTGGGGTAAGACCAGTCTCTCAACGCATTCTTTGTCCAGATTTGGCACACCGTGTCCTTGGAGTTGAATGTGGTCCAAATCAGATTAGCACTTGGACCAAAACGGCCCCAGGACACCTTCCTTTTTAAACTGTATTTTAAAACTTTATTCTGTGAAAATATAATAGAAAAATGAAATGCTGTAGGATTTTTGTTTTTTACTGATCGTTGCTATCTGATATTTGATTTTCTTTCAAAGGTCTTTTTATTTCCTTTTTTTTTTCATTTTCCAAATTGGAAAAAAAAATAGACAAACTAAATTCAAAACAACCCTCCCTCCCCCAACCCATCACAAAGCACGACAACAGGAACAAGACCAACCGTCCCCTCTGTGTCTGTTTAGGAGAAGGTGAATCGCCGTTCAGCAGTCCCTCTAGTGGCATAGTAAGATAACAACAAGAGAGCAATGCACAAAGAAAGAGAGAGAGAGAGAAAAAAAAAATTGTTATGAGTTGGGTATGCTGGAACGTCAATGGGTCACGCGGCACTTATATCTCTAGACGCATTTGATGTTTTGTTCATTCTGTAACAATCTCTGGCCCTGAGAGGTTCGGCAAAGGGCATAGAGCAGTTGTTGACAGGTATTTATATTTCCAGGTTCTTTATGACTGGCTACCTTCCACTGGGCTTTGAGTTTGCTGTTGAGCTCACCTATCCTGAGTCGGAGGGAACCTCCTCTGGACTACTCAACTGCTCTGCACAGGTCACACAGACACCCACTATACATGTACACAGGTCACACATCATACACCAGGGCTGTTCAACTGGCGGCCCGCGGGCCAAATCCGGCCCACCAATACATTTTTTGTTGCCCGGAGGAATCCTGAAAAAACATTTTTTTTTGGGAGAGGGGGGTCAAACATGTTTTATCTATCTGATTTACATCACCGGAAGCACTAGAAATGTATTGTTTAGGGTTGAGGCTAACTGAACTTCGGTTCTTTACCTCAACAAATGCACTATAAATGTTTTGTAGTTTAAGTGAGCGGCTGCTGTTTACCACTATTTGTGTTGTTTCAGATGTTGCTTGTTACAACCAAGAAAGCACCATTGTTGCATAGAATTGAAGCCATTTTAATGGGAAGTATGCTACTTTAAATAGAAGTTATGAAAATGTGCTTTCGCGTTGTGTCAAGGTGTACAAATAGGCCGGAGATTACTGAAAGAGGGGCGCCGGGGGGGGGGGATGTAGTCCGGCATCTGCTCCGGCCCCTGGCCCATTGGGCTTCTGGCAATGCGGACTTCTGAGCAAAGTAGTTGAATAGCCCTGTCATACACGTTTTGGCAATACCCGTGCACTGCTTACACCTTGTTCGACACCCTGATGTTCAACATGTTGCGATGACGCCCGCAGGTGTTTGGGATTATGTTCACCATGTGTCAGGGAGAGATCAACAAGCGCTTCCAGCCTCTGGCCGGAAACATTTTCCTGAGTGTCTTCCTGTTCATTGGGACCATACTCACAGGTGAGACCAGGGCTCAGGAACCCCAAAAAACCCCAACGACACTGTGTTCAGAGATTTCAGTGTCTGTAGTTTCTCAACTTTTCTGAGCCATCTACCCACAGTTTTCGGCTAATCCTATCGATTTAAAAATGGAACGTTGCTTCCGCCGAGGGAGAGAAAATGAGATAGGTTAGAAATAATGAGTATTTATGAAATGTTTATTTTCCCTGCAGTCTGGAGAGACTGATGCGCTCCTGTGTCCTGGGAACACAGGACTTTTAACAACAGATTCATAGCACATGTAAATCAGAGATCCTGTTCATATTATTATAAACCCATATGTTTAGATATGATTTGTACAAAATATTTGGACCTACAAGAATAGGCATACATGTTTGAAGGAAGATGGTTGGTACTGAACAAACTAACTATAGCTACGCAGTAGGCACTATTTTCTAATTATTTAGAAAATCGATGAATCAACCTTTTTTTAACTGACAATCGATTTAATAGGTTTCTTTTTCCTTTCAAATCGGAATGATTATTAGTATTAATTATTATGATCATGAAATGTTGATTAATATTATGAAAAGCTTGCAATATTAATATCAATACATTTTTGCTGTTTCACTATCTCCACTTATAGCTAACATCTTAACAGTAGCATTGAAGAACCATCTCTTTGGGTTTCCCCCATAGACTGTATATAAAAATGGACACTGTTCGTTTTGATGTCCGTGCCTACTTCCGGGTTGGTATGGGGCCAACCCGGGTTGGTATGGGGCCTCGTCTCCGGAAATCGCGCCCTATGGTAGTTTCCAATACAAATATTCCAATCTTAGCGGCCTGTTTTAACCTATTTAAAGATCGTTTCTAATTGATGTTTTAATGTATGTTGTTGGGATAATTAATGGTTCATTCTGTGAGGGGGTCATCATT